>BPLR01009541.1:0-142760 GCA_021605095.1 Caerostris extrusa | reverse complement strand
CATTTTGGATTCACTAAATCTAGCATAAAGAAATCATACTGGTTTTAAACACATTTATTATATAATTGTTTAAATTAATTCTTTGTTTAATTTACCGTCTATTTCCCTTATTATTTGCTATATTTCTCTTGGTTGAAGACTAAATAAAATAAAATAATTACAGTTCTTTCAAATGTTACTAGGTGTTGAATAATAAGATTGTGATAAATAAATAATTGAAGCATTTTTTTCCTTCCTCTAATGAATAAATCTTCTATACTTTTTGATCTTTTCTGTAACACAATCATCGAATATAATTCGATGATTGTGTTACAGAAAAAGATTTTTTTAATAGTCGGATCTAAATCATCCACTGTAATAAATTCATTCAGATCAGATGAAAACAAGGCTTCTTTCTTTTTTGAATTTGTTGTATAATTCCAATAACCTTTTCCTTTTTTAAATTTTTAGTATTATTAATGATATCTTCTTTTTTAAGGTCTTGAAACAATGAATAATTTTCTTGCAATTTAGAGTATTTAGGTTCAAATAAATCTTTAGCACACACGTATAAAGCATCAAAATTTAAATAATCATAAATTAAATTCAATAATAAATTCGTTTTCCCTGAATCAGATGCTCCTGTAATTAACAGACGAAATGGATGTTTTAACATGTATGGATTTTGATTTGGATCGACGAAATTCTTCTGCTTCACTATAATTTTTATTTCTATCATTTATTATAGCTGAAAAGACTATCGTCTTTAAGGTTGATTTTGTTTTTTTTTGCTCGTTGCATACCTTCAGTTTTTCATCAATAATAAATGAATGGAATAGACTTGAAAGATTTAAAACGTATCATAAAATTAGAGGAAGAAAAAAGAAGAAAAAAAATGAAGAAGCTTTAAGGGCTCCATCCTTAAATCAACCTTTAAAAACTTCTAAACCTTTAAAGAAGAATCGAGAAATAAGAGATTTATTATATATAAATAAAAGATGAAAAAAAAGAAGAATAAATGAAGAAAAGATTAGAAGAAGAAATAGGGATAGAAAAATCTTTAAAGAAAAAGTATAAACCTATTTTAGAAGAATTTGAAAAATAACTAGGAAACAGCAAATACAAACTATACAAAATGTTGCAAATGATCTTTCTCGGCATGAAATTGAGCCTGATTATTCGTTAAATGTTGCAAATATATTTGATAGAGCTGAAGATATATTTAAGATGCATTTTAATAAAGATTTAAATACATTTTTTATAAAAAATGAAGATTTTGAATTACCAACAGAATTAGTAAATAAAACAGAAGATGAACTGAAGGAAATAATAAATACAGCAAAAATTAGACGAGATGAATACAAAACGAGCAAAAGGAAACGCTAGCAAACATAAAAAAGCTGATGCAATAAAAGACGCAGATGATAAGATGAATAATATGAAAAATACATAAAAGCGTTGAATATTATAAAGCTGGGTAGAGACTTATATCGGAGAAGGTTTAGAAGATAAGATGATATTTTTAGATAAATTAACAGATAAAATTTGTCAATTTAAGGGTGATATTCCTACAAAAATATATAATCAAGTCGTTATATTAATAGATAGATTACGTAAAGAAGGAATCATGACTGATGATCAAGTGATGCGATATTATCATAAATTTCTTCTATAATAAATAATAATCAAATTTCCTTTGAGTAATAAGTTGATAAAATCTCTTCAAAATAGCGAAGAAATTACTTTAATTTTACAATCACGAGTCAGAAAGAAATATGATGGAGATTCACTGTCAGATCTTTTTAGAAAAATTAAACCTGTTATTTATAAGAAACTTGAACCATATTTAAATTTACCTAAAATCTTTGAAATTTTGAAAACGTATAAGTTTGGTGCAGGAAACCGTCTTATTCAAGTTTTAAAAAGGAATTTGGAAAACAATTTGGAGGTTTTTTCAACGTTTTGGATATATTCAAGAAAGAACAGCCTAAATTATTTGGCGGTTTCCTTCCTTTTTAATACCTATTTTAACATCTTTAGGACTCGGAGCAGCTACCGGAGTCGGTGCTTGGGGAGCTAAAAAGCATTAGATAAAATTTCTGGTTCTGGCTATAATAAAAAAAAAAAAAAAAATGGAAAGGAGTGTATCTACCGAGGGAATATCCGATGCAATGATTAACGAAAATATGATAAAAAAGAGAAAGGAATTCGAGGTGTTTTCACAATCGATGCATTACCTAAACCAGGGGTCGGCAACCTGCGGCTCGGAGAGCCACATGCGGCTCTTTGGATGTGAAGCTGTGGCTCTTTGGATCCATAAGCAAATATTTTTTATTTTATTAAAAAAAGCATTTAAAAATCGTTCTGAATCGATTAACGAGGATTAGGCACCGATTCTATCTCTCAGCCACTTGTACCGTTTTCACCGCACTCAAAGAAACAAAGTTCTATGATTCTGTTTCTCATTCCAATAACCAGGTCCTCAAAGATCTTCAAAATTTTGATTATATTTCTCTTCCCAGCAGCCGTAAACTCCCACGATACGTACTTAATATTAATAAACGATGCGCTTGCTATTAGTTTCTTCCCAGACAACCGATGGTTGCTTTCCCCCTCGGCGCCGCTTTTCAAGATCAAAGGTTATTTTCGCCTTGGTTCTGGTGGACTGAAACGATGGTTTTGGTTTCTTACTCGATTCTCTCTCGCACCTCTCACTCGATTTTTATTTTTTTTGTGCTTTTATTTAGTTAGGACTGTGCTCGAATAATTGCAAAATTTGTAATCTGCTGTTTTGGATACCTAAATAATAATTTTAAAGATCCTTTATTACAGCTTTACAGCAAGCATATCCACAAAAAAAAAAAGAAGAACTGAAGATGAACATCGAGAATTCAATCGGGATTGGACGGAGTCGTTCGCTTTCATATGCAACTCAGATGGCCTTCCGACTTGTCTCATTTGTCACGAAAAACTCGCACACAATAAGAAATCAAATTTAGAGAGACACTTCACTAAAAACATACTCAGTTTGCTAGTAAATATCCAGCCGGCGAAGAACGAAAAAAAAAGCTATCGACGAGTTCCAAAAACAAAAACAGCAATCAAGTTCCATGTTAAGTAACTGGGCGCAATTTACAAGTAATGTTAATCTAGCAAGCTTCGCGGTATCACTAGAAATTGCAAAAAAAGGCAAACCATTCACAGATGGTGAGAATGTCAAAGATTGCTTCATACGTGCATCTGAAGAACTGTTTCGTGATTTCAAAAACCAATCAGAAATCTTGAAAAAATCAAAGATTTACCATTATCCGCTAAAACAGTACAAGATAGAATAGCTAAAATGTCTTCAAATGTAACATATTTGCAGGTGGAAGATATTCAACTTTCTTCTGTCATATCACTTGCTGTAGATGAGTCTTGCGACATAAAAGACACGGCACAAGTTGACCTTTTTGTCAGGTATATGTCTTCCCAAGGTCCAAAAGCAGAACTTCTAGGATTGCTACCGCTCTCGGGACAAACTAGAGGGAAGATATAGCGAATGCTGTATAAAAAAATGCCTTGAAGACAATAAGATCGATTTAAATAAAATCGTTTCAATAGCAACTGATGGAGCCAGAAGTATGACAGGAAAAAAAAATAAAGGGGCAATAACGATTCTTCAGAGCAAAATAAACCACGAAATTCTTACGTTTCACTGCATAACACACCAAGAAGCGCTTTGTGCCCAAACATTTCCGGCCGGAATAGTTGAGGTCATGAATTTGGTAATCAAGATTGTTAACAGCATCTTGTCAAAAGCACTCTACCATCGTCAGTTTAAAAGAATTCTTAAACGAAATGGAGACTCAGTATTCACCTCCTACTTCACAATAAAAGTGCCATGGCTTTCCAAAGGTAAGATGTTTAAACGTTTTGCTTTGTGCTTGAATGAAATAAATACATTCCTAAATGAAAAAGGCATTAATCACCTTGAATTAGAGAACGACAAATGATTGCAAAAATTTTACTTTATGGTGGATATCACAGCAAAATTAAATGAGCTGAATCTAAAACTGCAAGGAAAGGGAAACCCAGCCTATGTTTTGGTAGAAGAATTGGTTTGTTTTGAAGAAAAATTAATTCTTTTTGCAGAAGATATTCAGAGCGGTAAATTACTTCATTTTCAATTTCTAAAAAATATCGTGATAAAACTAGTGCAACTGTTGACAGGAGGTACTTCAGCACAGTTATAAAAAAAATTAAAGATGAATTTGCTGACAGATTTGAGCAATTCAAAACCAACAAAACCACTCTAGCATTCATAGTAAATCCTCTCAACACAAATAGTAACGAAATCCATATTGAGCCATTTGGAATTGATACTGATCTCTAGAAATGCAATTGATCGATTTAAAAGTAAAGCTTTGTGGAGTGGAAAATTTAGATAGTTGAAAAGCAAGTTGGAAGAGTTGGAGGTCCAGAAATGTATGTACGTAACGCAACAAAAGTGGACAACTTTAAAAGAAATGCCGCGAGATGAGGCACTTATATTCGACGCATGGAATAGTCTTCCAGATTGCTACAGTGAGGTGAAGAAGTTGACATTTGGAGTACTGATTATATCTTTGGATCGATATATTCGTGCGAGCAAGCGTTCTCTTGCATGAATATAATTAAAAGTAAAAAGTAAGAAGCCAACTAACAAATGAAAATTTAGAGTCGTGAATATGTCTGCTCAAATGTATGTTATTTTTTTTTATTTTAAGTACAAATTACATTGTTTAATAAAGTTTAAATTTTCTACTTGAATAACCATGCAAAGCCATCGCTCCCATTGGTTTGTTTGTTCAATTGTTTGTTAAATTACAAGTTACAGTTAGTGTTGTAAGTAAATGTTTAATTGTTTTAATTTTTTACTTAAATAATAAGTATTTTACTTAAAAATAAGTTATCTAATAATGAATAAATAGAATGGTATAATGAATAAATAGAACGATATAATGAATAAATAGATATTTTTCTTATGAATAAATAGATTAGTTTTTTTTTTTAAAAACTTTTATTTATGCGAGTATTAACAGGTGGGCTAGTATTATTAAATCGGCGCTACTGGTATTAAATCCATATGATTTTTAGTTAGCCCTAACCTTCAAAAGACACGTGCATAAATTTGACAGCTGTTGCAATATTAGTATGTGAGTTATATCATTTTTAGTGAAGCAACTTTTGTTAGTTTGAAAAAAAATGGATAAAAGGAATTTCGTGTGTTAATACAGCATTGCTTTTTGGCGAAAAAAAAAATACTTTTCAAGCCAAGGCTTGGCTCGATAAACATTATTCGGACTTTGCACCAGTAAAATCAACCGTAGAGAAGTGGTTTGCTAAGTTTAAACTAGGCGAAATGAGCACCGAGGACGATGCAAGCAGTGGAAACCCCAAAGAGGCTGTTACCGACGAAAACATCAAAAAAGTATACCCAAAACAATTTCTGATGACCGTAAAGTGAAGTTGATTGAGATAGCTGAGACCCTAAAGATATCAACGGAACGTGTTGGACATATCGTGAATGAATATTTGGATATGCGAAAGCTCTGTTCAGAGTGGGTGCCGCGCGAGCTCACAATCGGCCCAAAACAACAGCTGATTCTAAGCAGTGTTTGGAGCTGTTCAATCGTAATAAACCCGAATTTTTGCGTCGATATGTGACAATGGATGAAACATGGCTCCATCATTTCACACCGGAGTCCAATCGGCAGTCAGCCGAATGGATTGCACGTGATGAACACTAAAAATGCTATAACTCACATACTAATAGTGAACAGCTATCAAATTTATACACGTGCCTTTTGAAGGTTTGGGCTAACTAAAAATCGTATGGATTTAATACTAGTAGCGCCATCTATGTATCAGCCTACGAACTTTTCAGCCCACCGGTTATTTATTGTTGTCAAGAAAAATTTTTGTGGCTCTTTAAAACTTTGAAATTTTGTAAATTGTCATTTTTGGCTCTTCCGACTCAAAAGGTTGCCGACCCCTGACCTAAACAAATGAGAAAATTTGAAAATGGAGTCATTAATTTTGATATTTCAACTGGACCTGGTACTCACTGGGTTTGCTATTATAATGATCCTAAATATGAATTTGTGGAATACTTTGACTCTTTTGGTGAATATGAATATGAAGGAATCAAATTCAAAGAAGGTGATATTCCTAAAAATATTGTAAAATATCTTAAAACTTCTAAGAAAGAAACCAGATATAATTCTGGTTTTCTACAACAACCCACTTCAGTAAAATGTGGTTTATTTTGTATGAAATACATAAGTGAAAGAAATAAAGGAAAATCACCTGTTGAAGTTTTATATTCCTTTACTTAATAACCAAGTGCTTATAATGCGAAATATGTGTTTAAAAGATAGACTTTTTGTCTTAAAACCGAAGGATTTCGTCCTTGATAAATGAGTCGTTTAAAATTGACATCAGATAATTATGAAAAATCTGAAGACTTTACAGTTGAATATTCACCTCCTTTGAGGATTAGCAAGTTAGCTTTAGAGTCATTTTCTATTAAAAAGACTTGGCACAACATAAGTGAAAAATTTAATAATAATAAGTTTAAATTAATTGAAGGAAACAATGAAGGATCATCACAATACCTAATGGTAGTTATACTGTTAAAAGTTTAAATCGTTGTATGATTGAACTGTTTGGAATAGATTCACCCGTTAAATTTGGTATTATTGAAGAAAGAGAATTAATTTCTGTTAACTTGAAAAAATTATAAAATGGACTTAACAAATGGTAATCTTCATCAACTATTGGGTTTTAAATCTAAAATATTAGATCAGGAAAATCAAGCAGGTGAATACATTGCAAATATTACACACGGAATCCATGATATTTATATTCAGTGTGATATTGTAAAAGGTTCATTAATTAATAATTGTGATTCGGATGTTATTCATTCATTCGTCAGTAAAATTCCTCATGGAGGTAATATATCTAAGGATTTTAATAATTGGGTATTTTCACCTGTTGAAAGGAAGAATATATATAGAATACGAATGAGAATCACAAATCAAAATAATGAACTAATAGATTTGAATAGAGGAAGAGTAGAATATAATTTTTGTAGCTGTATATGAAGAAGAAGAAAATTATTTTTAAAAATTTACAACTTGATGCAAAATTTCAACTCTAATAAATGAATAAACATAGATTGTACCGTAGAAGTAAAAATTCAAGAAAGAGGTTTTTTTTTAAGGAAGCTGTTGTTAAAGAAGCAAAACCTGATATAAAAGCAAAGAAAATTGTTGTTGATAAAATAGAAGAAATTTTATCGAAAAATAAAATCGGAGGAGGTTTTAAAAAGTATTCTAAGTGATAGTCTTTTTTTTTTTTTTTCATCCATAATAAATGGAGAAGATTTACGATTTGACAGATACTCATTATTTTGGAAAATAATGACTTTGAAAAATTTGAATACAAGGAAATAGAATGTGAAAATCTAAGTAATGTTGATGATGAAAATGCAACTTATAAGTTTAATATTAAAGGTGAAAATGATAATATTTTCTATTCAGGAGGTAACATTAATCTACAATTGAAAATTACTGATAAAAATGGGGCACCTATTGGAAATAGAAAAGCAACTTTTGTGAATGGAGGAGGTCTTTTTTTTAAATCTAAAAACTTCAAATTGGAGCTGTTACAATAGAAACGAATAATGAAAGTTGCTCGGTTCTAGATCAAGTTATAAGACATATTCATTTTACAAATGATTATTCAAAATCAGAAGCTCAAAATATGTTTTTTTACTCAGATACTGCAGATACGATGGATATAAATAAATTAAAATATGATGGAACTTTAACAGATACTACTAAAATGACTGAATTTTATAATAATTTAAAAATAAATGAAAATTATAATAAAGGATTTTATAAAAGATATAATTTAACAAAAAATAGTCAATCCGTTTATATAGAGATTCCTTTGAAATATATGTTCGATTTCTTTAATGAATACAGAAAAGCGTTGACTGGATTTCATACGAGAATGGAATTTACGAGAAATACTAATAAGGATATGATTATTACAGATGATATAAACGCTGATTTTAAAGCAATAGTTGAGAAAATATCATTGTCTCTACCTTACGTACAATTTAAAAATAAAGCAAATTTGAAATTTGTAGAATTGAAAGTTTTTAAATTCATATATAGATATGTATTGGGAACATTATAGAATAGAAAATCTGGTGTAAACTTAAAAGTAAAGTACGGATCATATAAACTCTCAACCGAATGGGATGAAGTTTCAGCAATGTATATCATTCCTCAATATATTGACAGAAATGAAGATTATACTAAAAATAATTTAATATTTGATAATTTAGGAATGATTGAATATTGGATTACTGCCAATGGTCAAGATTATCCTGAATATCATTATAAAGTAAATTTTCTGAATAAAGATTATAATAATGCATATACAGCTCTTTTAAAAAGAAGGTTATAATGGTAATAATACAGAAACAGGTTGTATGATTGGATATGAAGAATTTGGAAAAATATATCCATTTCTCTGTATAAATTTATCTGCTCATAAGAATTTTACTTCTGTAGGTCCTCGAGAATTAATCTTTCATTGGAAATTGGAAAAAAATACCCAAAACGATTATATGTTTTATTTTATTTTGAAAGAAAAGAGTAAATGTTACTTAAATATGTATAAAAATGAATTTACGTTTATTGAAAAAAATATTCTTCAAAGTTTATTCAATAATAAATGGCAGCCTATTATCCACTTTTTGATGATGAAATGAAAGAAGGACCCATTGGACCACCAGGAATTGGTTTTAAATTAACAGATAACGGTAATAATGACATGGAAAAGAAAAATTGAAAAATGTAGATGAACCTGTTGATATAAGTGATGTTGCAACTAAATCATATGTTGATTCAAATAAAATAGAATTAAAATCAGATATAGTTAAATTACAAAAAAAGAAGTTTAATTCATTCAGAACATGGTGATTTCGACGCAAGGAATAAAATTATTGGAAATGTTAAAGATCCTATAAATAAGTTGAATGTTGTTAATAAACAATATTTAGAGAATAATGCTTTAACTTTTTAAGTCAAAAGAATACTATTCCTATTGAAAAATTTTATAATGTGAATAACATTCCTTTAAAAATCTTTCAATCCTCAAGATAAAATGATGCAGTACATAAACAATATGTTGATAAAAAAACAAAAATAAATGATAAAAAAAATGATAATATGCTAACGAGAGATCATGATGGATTATATGTTCCTAAAGCTTTGACATTTCTAGCAACTACTGAAAAAAATTTTTTGCATTTGACAGAGAATGTTGATGATGTTTCAGTAGATTTTAACGTATTCAGCTCTAATTTATTAACTTATGATATGCAGCTAACAATGAATATGCTTATGAAAATTACACTTTATTTAAAAATGCGTAAACTTTCTAAAATAATTTGACAAATTTAAAAATCAGTCTCATTAAAGATTACGATTTTGATATGCTATATGACAAAATTAATGAAATAAATTCCTATTATTCTTATTGCGTATGGTAAACGTGATTATAAATTATCAGTAACTCTAACATCAAATAAAAATATATTGGTTTTGATTTAAAACCTTATCTTTATATTGAAAATTATCTGAATTGGATTTATAGACTTGTGTTTATATTTTTTTTTTTCCTAAATAAATGAATGATCTAATATCCTTAAAGAAAAAGGTTGAATTTTTAAAAGAATTTGATTGAAAAAAAAAAATCATATCAGAAAATCATGAATTAAGTGAAGATTTTATTCGAGAATTTCAAGATAAAGTTAATTGGTATTGTATATCAGAATATCAAAAATTAAGTGAAGATTTTATTCGTGAATTTCAAGATAAATTTGATTGGTTTTCGATATCCGAATATCAAAAATTAAGTGTAGATTTCATAAGAGAATTTCAAGATAAAGTTGATTGGAAAAATATCAAGATATCAAACATTAAGTGAAGATTTTTATAAGAGAATTTCAAGATAAAGTTGAATTGGAAAAAAATATCAAAATATCAAAAACTAAGTGAAGATTTCATAAGAGAATTTCAAGATAAAGTTGAGAATATTCAAGATTAAAGAAGATTTTATAAGAGAATTTCAAGATAAGGTTTGGGTATATATATTCAGGAAAACAAGCATTAAGTGAAGATTTTATTCGTGAATTTCAAGATAAGGTCAATTGGGTTAATATAACAGGAAAACAAGCATTAAGTGAACATTTTATTCGTGAATTTCAAGATAAGGTCAATTGGGTTAATATATCAGGAAAACAAGCATTAAGTGAAGATTTTATTCGTGAATTTCAAGATAAGATTAATTGGGGTAATATATCAGAATATCAAAAATTAAATGAAGATTTTATTCGTGAATTTAAAGATAAGGTTGATTGGGTATGTATATCAAAATATCAAAAAATTAGTGAAGATTTTATTCGTGAATTTAAAGATACGGTTAATTGGTATTGTATATCAGAATATCAAAAATTAAGTTAAGATTTTATTCGAGAATTTCAAGATAAAGTTAATTGGTGTAATATATCAGAATATCAAAAATTAAGTGAAGATTTTATAAGAGAATTTCAAGATAAGGTCAATTGGGTTAATATATCAGGAAAACAAGCATTAAGTGAAGATTTTATTCGTGAATTTCAAGATAAGATTAATTGGGGTAATATATCAGAATATCAAAAATTAAAAAATTAGTGAAGATTTTATTCGTGAATTTAAAAGATAAAAAATTAAGTTTTATTCGAGAATTTCAAGATAAAAGTTAATTGGGTATGTATATCAGAATATCAAAAAATTAAGTGAAGATTTTATTCGTGAATTTAAAGATAAGGGGTAATATATCAGTTTGTGAAGATTTTATTGTACATCAGAAAATCAAGCATTAAGTGAAGATTTTATTCGTGAATTTCAAGATAAGGTCAATTGGGTTAATATATCAGGAAAACAAGCATTAAGTGGATTTGGATGATTTTTTACGTGGTAGAATTATCGGACGACTGGAATGTGGACGTACCCACCTGGAAGTGTCCGAGGAACTTGGAATCGCCCAGAGTGTCATCTCCAGGCTTTGGCAACGATTCCAAGATGATGGTAATGTGAGTAGATGTTACAGCACAGGTCGCCCACGAGTTACAACGCCAAATGAGGACCGGTATTTAGCAGTTACTGCCAAAAGAAACAGACGGAGCACAGCATCAGACCTGTCTCGTCAGCTCTCTTCAGCTACCGGTACGACAGTTTCAAGGCAGACCGAGTACAGACGCTTAGGACACATTGGTCTATATGCTCGTAGGCCTGTCAGATGTGTTCCACTTACCGCAACTCACTGTCGCCTGCGATTAACCTGGAGTAGAAAGCATGCATTGTGGACATCGCAACAGTGGTCTTGTGTGATGTTTTCCGACGAGTCCAGGTTTAGTTTGCAGTCTGATTCTCGCCGGACTTTCATATGGAGAGCGCCAGGTACCCGTTACCACCAAGAGAAGACCATTGAACGACACCGTTACGGTGGTCCAGGATGGCTCGTTTGGGGAGGAATTGTTCTGGTTCCAGAACTGACCTGCATGTTCAGAGTGTAACGATGACAGGCCACATCTGTCGGGATGTCATTCTGGAACAACATGTACGTTTGTTTCGGGGCGCCATGGGTGCTGAATTTTTGTTTATGGATGACAACGCCCGTCCTCACCGTGCAAACATTGTAGACGAATGCCTTCAATTGGAGGATATCACCCGTATGGATTGGCCAGCATACTCACCGGACTTGAATCCAATAGAGCATGTGTGGGATATGCTTGGCCGATGAATTGCAGCCCGTCAACCCCTCCCACCTGTCAACCGGAACTTCGAGGGCATTGCTTGATGAGTGGTGTAATATTCCCCAAGATCAGATTGATAATTTGATACTCAGCATGCCTAGGCGTTGTAAGGCCTGTATTGCATCGTCCGGGAGACATACTCCATATTAACCATCATACTAACCCTGTTATACTGTTTTTTGTAAATAGGTTCTTTTTTGAAATTTGCTCCAGGGAGTAAAAATCCCAATTTTTATTAATTATGTCAAACATATAGCATCTTTTTGCTCTTTACCTTTTGTTTAATAAATAGACTTTACAAATAAGTCAAATTTGTTTTGCTTCTGTCTTTTTCTTTGCCTGAACTTCATTATCCTTAATTTATGAACATGAGTGTAGTTTGGTAAAGTTAAAAAACAAATAGAAATTGCCATTGTTAGTTATGTGATGCCATTGAAAAATCAGAAAATTTAAAATTTGTTCCAAAAAAAAAAAAAAAAATTTTTAGAGCGATTCATAAACATTTTTTAACCATTCATTGCTCCAAGGAAATGTCATTAATTATTTTATTTAATCTAAATGGCGTATATGCAATAAAGTAATAAAATTTTGTAATTATTATTATTGAAATAAACAATTTCAAACCATTTTATTTTTTACAAACGTTTTTCAATGAAATCAAACTAATTTTTCTTGCTTTTTCCTTAGTAATCATAACATACAATAACATCATAATATTCAGTTAATGAATGAAATTATTGTAATCTTATAGATGGCTCCTTTTATGTAACTTAAAAGGTACAGGAATTTTGACACAAAAATTGGGAGGCGTCCGGGTGTACTGTTCATAGCCCACTGAATCTATTGCGCTAAAAATCATGGTTTCTGTAATGGAATAATTTCGAGTTAGTGGTTAACCATGTTAACCAACTATATTGCAACATAAGTTAATTCTCCTCGAGCCATTTCTAATGATACCCCTTATGTGAAGATCTAATGATAATTACAAATTTATTAAGGTTATCCCATTTTTTTTTGTCCACCTGAATGTATGAATCTGCTTACAAACAGATATATGGACATGCACGATCATACATATGTGTTTACCAACACATACATATATACACTCAAGAGCCAAAACATTATGACCACCTGTCAATAACGAGTTGACCCACCTTTGGCGCGCAACACAGCTTCAACCAGCCTTGGCATGGATGCCACAAGTCCTTGGTAGATGGCCGGAGACAGATTGTACCAGATGTGTAAGCAACGGTCAAGCAAATCCGAGATATTGCGAATTGGTGGTCTTTGAACTCTGAGCTCACGTCCCAGGACATCCGAAATGTGTACTATCGGATTGGGATCCGGTGAGTTAGGTGGCCAGAACATTAACTGGAATTCAGCATCATGTTCCTGGAACCATTCCAACACAATTTTAGCCTTGTGACAAGGGGCGTTGTCCTGTTGGAACATTCCATTTCCAGCTGGAAAAACAGAGGCCATGTAAGGGTGCAACTGGTCCGCAATGATGTTCAGATACCCTGTAGCCTGGTCTGCTCTACTACCACAACCACGGGTCCCAGAGAACGTCCCCCAAAGCATAATACCGCCACCACCGGCCTGTGTATGACCTACTGTACATTGAGGGATCAACGGTTCGCCTGGAAGACGGCGTATCCTGACACGGCCATCGGCGTGATGAATGACAAACCATGATTCATTTGACTAGGCAACTCTCTCTCACTGATCCATGGACCAGTCACGATGTTCCCGGGCCCAGCGCAGGTGGCGATGACACTTGGTCAGCAAAGGCACACGAGTGGGACATTTGCTGCATAGCCCCATATCCAACAGTGTCCGCTGAACAGTGTGCTCCGATACTATTCTACTTGGGCCCTGCATTGTATTGGGCTGTCAGCTGAGCCACTGTCTGGCACCGGTTTTGCTTCACCATGCGAGACAGTCTACGACGACCTTTTTCTTTGATAGCGTGTGGACGTCCAACACCATGTCGTCTACTGCTGGTTTCACCGTCATTTATCCACTTTGCATAAGTACTAACAACTGTAGATCGCGAACAACACACGAGTTGTGCAGTTTCGAAATACTTGTTCCGAGCCATTACAATCTGCCCTCTATCAAAGTCGCTTAGGTCCGCAGCCTTTCCCATCACACACAGAAGTAAGTGAAAGAATGATTCTTCAGACTCAGACCACTGTGCCTTCCACGTCATTCAGAGTGTATGTTTTGGCTCTTTGAGTGTATGTGTGTGTTCAGGGCATACATATATATGTATGACGATACATATATGTGCACAAATATATACATATTTGTTGCTACTGTTTAAAGGATCATAAACGTTTCCAACATTCAATATAATTATTTTAAAGTAAGTCACCTGATTTACGTAAAATTAAATTCTAATTATTAATTAACAGAAGGGTACATTTATCACGCAATCATACAGTCATTTTCAGAAGCTCAGCTCATGTGATTGACGCAAACTGTTTCTGTATCCCTTCATAATTTGTAGACTACTGGCCATTAAAATTGCTACACCAAGAAGGCGACATGCTGCAGACGTGAAATTTAAACGACAAGAAGAAAGTGCTGTGTTATACAAATAATTAGCTTTTCAGCCCATCTAAAACAGGTGTCGGTAGCGACACCTACAATGTGTTTAAATGAGGAAATTATTCAGCCGGTTTCTCATACACAAATTGCATTTGAACGTTGTTTCCTGGTGAAAAGTTGTTGTGACACCTCGTGTAAGGAGCAGAAATGCGTACCAGCACGTTTCTGACTTGTAGAGTACCGGTTATCGTAACGCAGTATTGCTGCTCGCGTCGGCTGAGATCCAATGACTGTTAGCAGAATATGAAATCGATGGGTTCAGGACGGTATTACGAAACGCAGTGCTGGATCTCAACGGGCCCCTATCACTATCACCCAAGAAGACAGACATGTTACACGCATGGCCTTAATGGATAGTGTGGACTACGTCACACGAGCCCCGAGTCAAGATTTGGAGTTGATTGCAAGACAACAAGTGCTTGCACGAACAGTTCGACGACGTTTGCAGCAGCATGGACTCTCAGCACGGAGACCATGGTTGCGGCTACCCTTGACGCTGCATCACAGACAGGAGCGGTGTGATAAACGACGAACCTGGGAGCACGAATGACGTGACAGATGAATCCAGGTTCTATTTACAGCATCAAGATGATCGCATCCGTGTTTGGCGGCATCGTGGTGAAAGCATCGTCGTCGTACTAGTCCTTCACCTGGAGTGATGGTATGGGGGTGCTATAGGATACAAGTCTCTGTTATCTTTTGTACGCACTGACGGGACTTTGAACAGTGTACGTTACATTACTGGTGTGTTACGATCCGTAGCTCTACCCTTTATTGGAGCCCTGCGAAACCCTACGTTTCAGCAGGGCCGCATGTTGCTGGTATAGTATGGACCTTCCTTGATACGGAAAATGTTCGGCTGTTGTCCTAGCCTGCACGTTCACCAGATCTCTCGCCAATAGAAAACGTCTGGTCCACGATTGCCGCGCGACTGGCTCGTCACCATATGCCAGTCACTACGCTTGATGAGCTGTATCATCGTGTTGAAGCTGCATGGACATCCGTACCTGTACATGCCATCCAATATCTGTTTGATTCAATGCCCAGGCGTATAAGTGCTGCTATTACTGTCAGAGGTGATTGCTCTGCATACTGATTTCTCAGGATCTATGCATCGAAATTTCTTGAAAATCTAATCACTTGTTATTTCCAGTATAATATATTTGTCTAATAAATATCATTTTGTTATAATCATTGAGCAATTAATTTTGCTGGAAAAAATATTGCTTGGTCAATGTATATTGAAAATATTGAATTCTTTATTAATAAAGCTTTTGTTAAGCAATCAGCCAAATTGTCTTCAGAATTTATGTTAATGTTTCCAATTAAATTATGAATGAAGTTATATTGTATATCAATATGGTTAGTTTTAAAATTTTTTCATTACATTTTTAGTGAAGCAAATAGCAGCAAATCCAATTTTAATTAAATTTATGTTTATGATTTTGGAAAACCAGATAAATATATATATATATATATATATATATATTGTATATATATATACACACTTTCAAATATATATATATATCTTTACACTTTTAAATAGAGCTACAAATTTCGACTCCATTCAGAAGAAAAGGCAATACATTTTTGCTTATTTGATTGCCTAAGCAAAAGGCCCATTTTCGAAATAAAAAATATCGCTGCTTAGTTAAATGTGATCCCCAATTAAAATTTTAAATCAAATACTTTGACATTTGAGAAGTTTATCTTGTAGTTTTTAATATAAAATACATAATTTAAAATGCTCACAACTATTTTCAGTACTGAAAAGTGTTACCATTGGAAAACTATAGCCTTAAAATATATATATATATATTAACCATTCTATTTGTGTATTCAAAAATAATATTTATAATAGTATAATTGCAATGGTACTATAAATTTGTAAAAAAAAAAAAAAAATGTATTTTTTTTCATATAAATAATCTAAAAAAGACACACATATTTTTAGTCAATGCTGTTTAATTACTTTAATACACAATGTAAAAATGAAGTTAGAAAAATTAGTGTATATGAATAGAGAAATTTTGTATTTCATATTAATGTCAGATAAAAATAATGACTTAGTAAATTACTTGAATCAGGCAGACTGATTTTATAGAAACTATTAGGTTTAAATCACTCTACAATACGAATGATTTCAATGACTTTAAATCAAGACAAAAAAGTTTATGCATTAAAAAAAATATCTATGAGAAAGTCAATACAAATTGTTTCATCATTATAGGAAACAATTAGCTGCCAAAATTCACATCTACATTATACATAATTTCTCTTTGATTTTAGTTACACATTAATTTAAATGTTCCAGGTTGAGCAAAGTGCTCAGAAACATATTTATATCATATAAAAAATAAAATTAAACAACTAATATTTTCAAATATCATTTCACTTGTAAGAATAATGCATAAGTAGAAATAAAGTGAAATGCAAAATTTGCATTAATATGCATTCTATTAAAAATTGATATCACTTAGAATTTAAAATTTGCCATTATATGAATATATTGGCTTAAACCTATTATGACATTAATTATGCAGATGTAATTCAGAGGAAATTTATAGGAAAGAATAACAAGTTACCAAAATACATAATGCTATACTTAAAACAGGACAAAATTTTATTATAGCATTTTATGCAGTGTAACACATAACTGTAATTTTAGTACAGAAAACTCAATTAAGATTTTTCAACTTAAATACGGTCATTTCATTCTGTACATTAATTCAAAGCCATGGAATGCAGTTTCAGGTGGATATTATAGATTCAATTGAGCAGCAAATGGATAAAAGAGCAAAAACCAGTTATACAATATAAAAAAAATCAGCAATACACATATTTGCATTTTTTTTATTAATCTCAAAACATACATAAAAACAAAGTGGAAAAGAAAAGTTGAAAAAAATAGTGTTGCATATATATTAAACATTTACATTAATTAAAATTGAAAACCCCCTATCATGTTGTAAAGATTGACTCAAGTATCTGGATTAACTAATTGTTATTCAGAGATTCGAATCGGGCACAGTTGTGAAAGGATTAACAGGTGTGGATTCCATGTTGAAGTAAACAAAGAGAGCAAATAACACTATTACAGCCAGACCAATGATCTTGACAGTAGGAGAGAGGAGGGGTTTTTCTGGTTCAAAAGGGGGTGGAGCCACTTGACTCACAATGTCATCTGCACTAAATGGCTTGTTGGATGACAGACCAGAAGACATAGAATACCTGCAATAGAAGATAAATTAATGCAGCAAATTAAAATAAAGTATTGCTCTATATAAAATATAGGTTAAAAATAGGGAGAAAATACAGTTTGTTAAGAGAAAAATTGAAGGACTAATCCTTTCATACATACATCATATATTTCTGGAATTTAAAACATTACCTATTATAAATTTTTAATCAGTTACATAAGACTATTTAATGCTCAAATAAAATGGGAAATAATAAAATTTTACCACTTAACTGATAAGGTTACTTTTCTGCATTACTAGGAATACATGGACTTTGATACAACCAGTAACTGTATTTTTAAAATATTTTTCTGTTAGTTCAAAAGATTAGATGCTGAAAATGACAACACCATATCCTGAAGTACTTTTTAATCCAGATGACAAATCAACATTACTGTTATATAAGCTGGTACAAAATGCATATGCTTGCTTTATATGGTTATGAAATAAAAACATTCAATTAATATTTGAACCAGGATGGATTGTACAGATAAAAAAAAAAATTCATATTTATACATTCTAGTAGAGTTGGCAACTGAAATTATTAAATACATATACTTGTTTTCTACCCTCATCTATGAGTTGCGCCTTCGGGCAGGACATGTATACACTTAGAACTACCCTCATCTATGAGTTTTTAATGATGAGTGAATAATAAGGAATTAAAAAAAAAAAAAATTTGGATTAAAATTTATAACAGTGATTGTTTATTAATTATTTTTAATATTACCAGTTTTGATATCATTGAATGATTCTTAATTTATTTATTCATTATTTACTTATTATTCTGCATATTTACTTAAAAACAATGTACTAAATATAAGCTATAATATTTGGATTAAATAATCTATGAAAAATTTCGCATATTATCAAAACAATTTTTTCCAATTTCTTTCTATTTTGATACTGAATACATACATATATATATATATATATATATATATATATATATACAAACTTGCTTTATAATCAATATTTTATTTAACAAAATGCAAAACCATATAAATAAAAATTCTTGAAGTTACTACCTCATTTCAACTTTACAAAAATAAGATGGGGAAACAAAAAAATATCTGAATATGTATATTAAGTTTCAGAAAATCTTTTAAATATAACAAATTTTCAATGTCCTTTTTTTTTTTTTTTATATAACAAAAGGTTTTATGACCTCATATTTTTAATTTTTGTGAATGTTAATAGAAAAGAAAGTTTTATTATACATACATCTCTGCATCACGGGACAAAGGACGCCTTCTAAGATCATCATAACTGAAAAATATGAAAACACTCAGGCTCGAAATTTTCTGAAAACTATATGTAAATATTCAACAATTGCATATATTGATAAGTTCTTAATTTTTCAAACATGATATAAGCAAATAATTTTATTAATCTATTTTTAACAGTTAAATAACATTTTAAATTTATACTATCATGAACCATTGCCAGATGAAAAATTCAATGCATACCAATACCCATTTCAAGTATTGTACACCAAAAGATTAATATCAAAATTTAAAGATATTTTAGAAATGAATAGGTAATTAGGTAAACAAAATTATTATTATGCATTGTTTATAAGTTTTAAGTAATGTATAAATATAAATTGGAAACACATGAGAGAAAAAAAAACTTAAAAACTCAATGAATTATTCCTTTGTAATATATATATTACAGCACTTGTGTTTTAAAAAATTGCCATGAAATTATTAAGATAAAATTTAATTATTTTTCTAAAAACATATTGAGTATAATACAAGAATTGCTAACATCTTGCCTAAAATATTTCATGAAGTAAGAGGGGAAAATAGCAGATTCATTATACTTATACACTTTATATATGATACTTATTAAGCAATTGAACCCATTGAATGTAATTAAAATTTATTATAACAAGTACCTCTCAGATTTGAACACATAAGAATATAAAGTGATCAGTTCAAAGAGTAAAAACCCAAATGTGTTGTGAGTGTAGAATCAATTGTCATTTGCTTTTACGAATCAAAATGGGTTAAAAATACCTCTCCCAAGAATGGGTTGTTAAATCATTTTCTAAAAGACCGATTTTCGGAATAAAAAACATTTTTAAAAAAAGAATTTAAAAATTTTTTTTTTTTTTTTTTTAAAAACTTAAGAAATTTTAATGCAACCACTACTGTTTGCTGAAGGAAAAAGCAATAAAAGTTGCTATGTGATAAAACAGCTTCACAGAATTTTTGCTTAAAAGTGGAGCAATTTTTGGACTGAATAAAAGATTCTAATCCAAAGAAAACAACTTACTTTAAAGGTGGTGGCGTGTAGAAGTTTGCACCAGCAAATGAAGTACTGGGAGATTTGTAGGAAGGTCCAGGAGAGTAAAGTAAGGTGCTATGCAGAGGAGTGGGCCTTACTTCATCATCGACATCATTTTCTTCCGATTCAACGAAGCTTTCGTTTCTCATCAACCTCGCCAATTTTCTCTGGTAAACGGAGCGTGTGGTGGCTATGAATAAAAAGTACAACATTTATTTTACGTTATTTAAAAATATATAAGCAACAGCAAATTTAAAAATTAAAAATTGAAATCATGCTCGGCAAATTTCAACTTATGATGTGAACATAAGTTACATATGCGCAACCCTAGAGTCAACTGGACATCTACTGCTTACTATGCTATATTGGATATCCATCAACATTCACTTTCCCAGTCAATTTGTGCGGCAAAATTCCATGGATCGGGCCCACACTCCAGCCCTGGATCGTCGTCTTCTGGTAGATCGTCCGTACGAAGTCTTGTTTTTTCCCAGGGATTTGAACGTATAGAGGAAAGTGACGACTGAAAACACTATGATACAGACCACATATTGGCGTGCATGGATTCAAGCTTGGTGGCTCGGTCCTTGGCTGCAACTTTTCCCAGGCGTTTCTCCAACCGATGACGTTTACGCTCACGTACCCCGTAGCTTCAGGTATCTTCTGCTTCACTTCAGGCTTCTGTCTGTTTCGTCGGTAGCTTTGAAGCCTCTTCCTCTGTGCTTCGTCAGGTGGTAGCTTGGCTCGACCCATATCACTTTATTTGCTTGCTGCACTAATGGACAAATGTAAACAATGTTTACATTTGTCCATTGTTGAATCCATTATTCATTGTCCTTTGTAAACAATAGTTAACAATGGACTTTATTTGCTTGCTGCACTTTTTGGATTGTGCCACGAACCCCAACCAGGGCACACATGACAATAAAAAAATAAATTAACATTTCATTGCAGTGTCTCCCAACACTTACTATTGACCCTTCAAAAAAACTTAAATAGAATAGAAATAGAATTCAACAAGCTATAGAGATTTATAAGGCTTTCTAAGCTTATCTTTTTTTTTTTTTTTTAATTTAGGAATCAATTGACAGCACAAAAGAGCATTACAAAATTTAATTCCAACTTTTCCAAAGACTCTTTACATGCAGTCTAAAATATATAAATAAATTATGCACCAAGATGCTAACTTAAACAAAAAAAAATTTCATATGCAAATACTTTACCATAAACCATTTAAATGATTTGCATTTTGGCAATTATTGAATAAATAGCTGCATTCAGATGATGTCAAAACAGGGTTTGATTTCATCTACTGATATTGACTATACCAATGTTTTGTATATGGGATCGCAAATAGTGAGTGCGTATGTCCCTTTCTTAGAAAACATATGCAACTGGGTTAAAAAAAAAACGCGGGTTGGTTAAATTGACTCGTGATTTGAGCGATGCCGTCATTCGACAATAGTGACAGGAGTCATGACTGACAACAACAAGAAAACTGTCGAATTAGAAAAAACACATAATATGAGTCGTAAGAGTGGCTCTTGCAGCCTTGATGTGCCATTATCATTACGATTCGGCACGTAATTGGGACAACAATCGTGTTTGTATGCGGATAATTGTTTTCATCCATACGTCTCGCTTCGACTTCAACCCGATGGCCAGTGAAGATTTATTTTGAAGCATGATAGCTGAATCTTTTAATTGTCCCTCACGACTTCTCAGATAAATTTATACAACATTCATTCGTCCATCTGACGTTCATTCTGGCAACTTAAGTTTCACACCATCTAGTTTTTTTGAGATACATGGGATGAATGAATAAGGACGGCGGTAATTTGATTATTGTTACTAGCATGCACTATTGCCCTTATTTTGAAAAACAAATACATTTGAAAAGCTATTAAGATACACTATTACCACGGAAATTGGGTTACTGATTGAATCCTAGTACCCCCAAAAAAAAAAAACCATATAAAACCATGATTTGGTTTGTCGCTTTACGGTCATTTTATGCACACTTTTGGGCTAATTAGACCGAGACCTACAGTTTAACGTGGATTCCGAACCACCAACAAACATCCATGCCACCGTAAAACCACGAACGTTACTCCTAACATTACAAGGACACTGAATCTGCTACAATTTCGACGCAGCAGATTCAAGGATGAAATCAAAATGCCCAATATTAAAATAATTTTAATAAAAAATTATTGCAAAACCTACGGAGACAATGAACCACAACACTATATATAGAACTCATTAATTTGTGACGGGTTTGTGATAAATAGTCATTATTATTTTTTTAATGTAAAAGCAGTTAACAATAACGGTTATTTGAATAAGTAATAAGTAAATATTTGAAGTATATAAAAAATAATTTTTCTTATATTCAAAACAATGTCAGTTTGATATTGAAAAACGTAAAACTACTTTTTATATATAAATGTATATATATATATATATGCTCCAGTATAACTTACAAATTATAACATTTAAAAGTTCATTTTTCCGCCCTGAATTTATTATTTCGTTCCAAAAATTAATAACCAGAAATACTTTTTTTTTATTAATTAAATAAAATTAATTGTTTTGTATTTCCATCAGACCGCTACAAGATAGCATCAGCCTTAAACAAAACGGACTGAATATATATATATATATATATATATATTTATTAGAGTGAGAGAGAATTTGCTCACCTACTATAGGACCCGCATTAAATCCTAATTCTTGCAGTCTTTGTGCCAGTTCGTCATCGTCTAGTTCAGCAATATTTAGACCTTCGACAATTAAGCTGTTATCCATTTTTACGCAGTATCACAAGGTTTTCTGAAATGAAGAAATAAAATGACTTAAATAAAAAGTTAAAATATGTTAAAGTATACATTTCATGATAGCATATTATTATATATACTATAATAACGTTTTTTTTATACTGGAAAACAGGAAAAATTAGTTTTAAACACAACATTATTAAGGTAGATCAGGAAATGCAATCAGATAAAAATTTCTTATTAAATATATTCAGATAAAATTTTTATTTTTTTTCCGAATGACACATTTAAATTTATGCTCGCCAATTGGCTGCTTTATCTTCAATCCAGCATACATCTCAAAACAATAAAACAAGTCAAGTCAATTGCGGCTTGATAAAATATGTGAAAAGGAATAGTTCATAAAAACCTGAAATCTGTTCGACAAATTTCAACTTATCATGTGCGAACATTCGAGAATGGATGAATAAACTCAGAATAATGCCAATGTTTAATAATGCACGAGATATGTGAAGTAATTGATCGGAATACTACAAGAATGGCCAAATTCAACAGCTACATGAATATAGCAATGTTGAATAGATCAAGAACTTCATGAAGAATGAATTGTTTAAGAATCTCTAAAAGAATATATAAAAAGTAAGATAAATGTAGTCGTAAATGAAGAATGACGTATTCCCAATTCTACAAGATTCAATAGCCAAAAAAAATATAACAAAGTTAGAAAATTCTGGGCATAAATGAAGAATGAAGTATTCCAAATACAATAAGAAGCATAATACAGCTCAATAGGCACCAGAAAATGCCAAAAGTGATAAATATAAAACTCCAAGAAGAAGAAATTGATCAACGCACTACGAGTACTTATAGCCATTGGAAATACAAATGTTTAAAATTCCAACCCAAAACATTAACAGTGATTCAAAACCATATTACAAAACACTTCAAGCAAAAGCCAAATTCTAAAGTTATTCATGAATCATTTCAAGAGTTAAGGGGCCCAAAGTATCATTTTCCGCCAAAATTTGCAATGGAGTTTTATTTGCTTGGCCCTCGTTTTCCGAAACGTCACGGGCCCTAACCAGGACAACATCATGTTCACACATAATAATAATAAAAAATGTAAGTCCTAGTATACAGGCAAAATATATTCAAGGAATACAATGGCTTATTTTCCACCAACAAATAAAATCTAACAAATAGAAACACAAAAAATAAAATTTTTCCACAAAATAATAAATAAACCTTAATAATAAGACTAACAAAAAACAAATAACATAAAAACAATTTTTTTTTAAAGTCAATTCCTACTTTTTTTTCACTATATTGCAGAAAGTCCTTTATAAATAATTTTCATTAATTTTTTTAAGTTTATCTGGCGCCATCTATTGGCAACTTAAATCTTAAATTTTTTTAATTAATTAATTAAATTTAATTACTGAATTAATATTTGAAAAACTGTATTAACATCAAGTGTCATCCACTACAAGTTTAAAAAAAATGTATTTGAACTTGAATGGATGAATAAAAATATTTTATGAACGATTGAAAATTTGAACGAGATATATATAGGGAGAGTGTGAGCTAATAGAAGGAATTGGATAATAATATAAAATAAAATAAAGGAACCACAAACGTCCGATGTCCCAAACATCAATAGCAATTACTACTGATTGGGAAAATCATAACTAAAAGGAAAATGAAGAATAAAACAAAGAAAAACTCTACAACCCTGACCAGCTACTTCCAATTATCTTGATCAACAATAATCACTATGTAGTTGTTAGATTAAGGTTTGGTTTGTCGCTCTACGGTCATTTTTTGCCCACTTTTAGGCATCCATGCCACAACTAGAATTCGTTCCTGAAGCCTGTGATACAAAGTTAGATTAAGCAAGAAAAAAAAAAAAAAAAAGTGAAGACTATGAATAAACTAAATAGCCAGAATGCGATAAATAAAAGGGTGTGGTAGGTAGATTTCTAACTTATTGCACAGAACACAACGCTGTTTTCGTTTTATGATAAGCGTCAGATAAAAAAATGCAGGTAATTTCTACTGTTTCTAAAATATTCATGAATTATTACGATAGGGAGGGGGGAAGGGAGATTATTGGATGGATTGTATACATGCAACTAGTTCTAGCTTGCTTAAAGGGGCTATTGGTAACACTATGTTATCATTATCATCGGCGCAACAGCCCCATGGTGGGCCAAGGCCATCTGCCCTACCGGCAAATTTCGAAACAGGAGATGTTTTCTTTTTAAGGGGTTGGGTTGTCACCCCTACACTCTAGTTATATCAGACCAGGACCTGTGGTTAAAATGGATTCCGAACCACTACAAACATCCATGACACTACTGGGTCTCGAAAAAAACCTGCGCTCCGAGCGCTAGTCACTCGGCCATCGGGCCCCGATAACAACATGTACTCATTTTAAATCATGTAGAATATTCACATTACTTCTTATAATAAATTCAGGGAAAGTATCTTAACAGCACATTGAAATGCGAAAGAAATTTTTAAACGGCTCTAAATTATACACAAATTTATTCGGTGATAGTAGTGGTCCACAACACCATATCGCTGTGCCTAGAGCTGAGTTGTCCCCTTTACAATTTGGAAATGATGTGGGTGAGAAGTCTGATTGGGCTCTGTGACCTTCTACAGTCATGTGAGACAAGAACCTACGACTTAACCCTTTAACGGGCACAAGCCCTTTTTTCTTTCAAAATTTATATTTTACGCTCTAATTAGAGAAAAGAAGCTCATTTATGACCAAAAAGTACTTTTTTTAATTTTGTTGTTGTGGCTCTTATTTATAACAGGGGTGGTAACATATTTACCACCGCCCTATACAAGCAATGACATTTTACTGATTTATTCAAAAGAAAAAAATATGAAATATAAATAATTTCACAAATAAATATGCATTTTTGTAAAACTATTTATTACTAATTATTTCAAAATTAAAAATATATTATTTACACATGAAATAAGTGGTAGAAAACCCAATACGATGTAAATTACCAAATGTATTATTTTTAATTATTCTGGTGAACAACATAAAACAAGGAGTTGCACACAATGGAACATCACATGTTAAACATAACACTTTTGTCCATTTCTGGTTAGTTTTGGTGTTACAATGTTTGCACCTTTTGTATGCTTGGCCTTTTTCTGGCAGGTGCATTCGAACATTGGTTGTTCTGATTTCCTGTGTAATGCCAATTTCCTTTTTCGTTGCAACCCAACTTGATTGCAACTTTCGATTTTTACTGCTAAATCCTCCTATTACCCCATGAGCTATTCTTTACCTAACGTCTAGATGCGAATTTTTAGCTACGTTATGATTATCCACGTACAATATATATGAATTTACTAAACTAGCATCTAAAAAGAAAGTAAAATAACCTATGTCTTTGATTTTCTACTTGAGCTATACGAAGATTTCAAGTGGTTAAATTTATCCACTCCCCCATAGTTCTTGTATAATCTCAATTGCTTTTGGGCAAGCAACTTTCTTTTTAGAGCCATTTTTCTGGGCCCCACTTACTTCAGTCAGTTGAAAGAAGAAGAATAACCTTAGCCATTGCACTGCAACAGTGTCTCTGCATGCCAACATCAGCGATTCAAATTTTTGGTAATTTTTATTTTTCCTCGTGGGTTCAGGAAGGAATTTTTACCAGTTCTGATGGTATCAATGACATATTTTTTTTGAAAACAGTGTTTCCACCAATAGAACTGAAGTGAAAACATTATCAAAAAGCAACAAAAAAGGAGAAGTAGGGTGCAAATCATTAGTAAGATTTGTTATAACTCTATATCTCAATTCTTCCAAAATGGCACTATCGTCTTTTTCCCTGTATAAACCTCAAATTGATACAGATACCCACTGGATGCGTCTGACCTAGCCCAAATCTTATATCCTCTTTTTTAGACTTTCCTAACATATCTTGCTTCATGGTGAACAGCTTATTCGGCAGTTAGACTTTTTTTTTTCAATGCTTCTATCTAAAATATCATTCAATACATTGAGTTACTTTCTTTTATTTAAAATCACTTGAAAAATCTTATAAAAATATTACTTTTATTACATTCCATTTCGAATTATTAGTTCTAAATATCTAAATATTTATGTAATCAATAAAAAAAAAAAACGCTAAAGTATGCTCAATAATATTCGTAATAATAAATTTTATAAATAAATGGTGTAATATATATAAAAACATAAATATAAACATATAAATCAAGCACTATGCCAAGCAAAATGCATTCATGAAAACGAACAAATCAGCTGCAAACCAGACGGTGGTAAATTATATACCACCTTTAAAATCGCTAAGCAGGCAGTGGTAAATATGTTACCACCAATTATAAATGCGTACAAATAAAAATATTTAGCATTAACTTTCAAAATACATAATAAAATCTAGCTATTGTATGATTACAAAACTTCTAACATATTTTTATTCATAATTATACTGGGAGATAGAAAAAAAACACGTGCATATCTTCGCCATTTTGCTCGAAAACTGACAAAAGAGGAAATTTAGCAGTTTACGAGGCCCCCAACTGCGATCTACCGGCTGAAACGTGAAGCGCTGATTCCGAAGGTCGGTTTCTGCTAAGGGGCGATGGTAAATAATTTTCCACCTGGTGCTGGGAATCAAATCGCGTGGTGGTAATATATTTACCAATGCCTTAAAAAGGGTTAAAGTGGATTCCGAACAACTACAAACATCCGTGGCACCGCCGGGATTCAAACCTGAAACCTGTGGTACCGAGTACCAGAGATTCCGAACCACTAACAAACATCCATGCCACCGCCACCACAGAGCTAGTCAATTGGCCACTTTTTTTCAATTCCTTCTATTAGCTCACACTCTCCCTATATATACACTTTTTATTCATCCACTCAAGTTCAAATACATTTTTTTTTTTTTTGAACTTGTAGTGGATGACACTGGATGTTAATACAGGTTTTTCAAATATTAATTCATTCATTAAACTTAATTCATTAATTTTAGTTTTTTTTAAGATTTAATTTGCATATATCTACCAATAGATGGCGTAGATAAACTTAAAAAAAATGAATGAAAATTATTTATAAAGGACTTTTCTGCAATAAGTGAAAAAAAAAGTAGGAATTGACTTTAAACATTTTTTTTTTTTATATTACTTGTTTTCGGTAGGGTAGCATAGCAAAATAGACGATAATGATTTTGCAGGAGCGGACGCAGACATTTAACGCATAACGCATTAAAATGCTAAAGCATGCTCGGAATAATTTGAATTTTCTCCTTCATATTTTAAGCGTGAAAAACGACGCTAATATTAAATGTTTATGACTTTAAAGTATACAAACACCTTAAAGTTGGGTGATTTTTTAAAAAAATTATTAAATATGTGTCCTTGATTATTGATATTTTGTGCCTTTTTTAATTTAATAAATTTAAAAATTCACATTAAAAACTTTCATTATTATTTTTTAAATTTTCTAAGACAAAAACAAGGAGACATTCACAAAAGATAATTAATTCTCCAAGTCAAAAATTGATGCTCTAACAAACGCAAAACAACGACTTCAAATCAATATATTTTTAATTTCCAAATTTGTATCTGTTTATAAAATTCTACAGAAGGCTTTTCACAAATTACTATTTTAATTATTTATATTTTTGTATTGGTTTTCAATGCTAAAGAAGCAGTTTTTTTTTTTTTTTTTTTTTTTTTTTTTTTTTTTTCCAAAATTAAAGTGAAAGAGCAAGTAAACATTAATATATATATTTAGATAGAATAATTTTCAATGACTTTTCTCGTATGCTCTTAATATTTAAACCAAAATTTAAAACATTTGGATCAGAAATAAATACAAAATTTATAACCGTTTATCCCAAGAAAAAGCTTAAAGCAACTTTTAAACAGAAATATTACTTACAAAAATTATGTAAATTAGTAGTGTAACCGTGCTCCCGCCTACGCACTGTAAGAGCGCCCCTAGAGGCGTTCAGGAGAAATGATCAGTAGGCATCGAGACTCACCCGAGAGGAAGTACGGCGCAATCAGCGCTGCCGTTAGTTGCAATCTCTCACCCCAAGAGGAAAAAGAGGATTTTCGACTTAAAAGTGAAATCTTTCCACGAATCTTTAATTAGATGGCTACATGTGTTACATGTTGCATGTTAATTATTGTATGTGTGTCGTGATTGTGTAAATAAAGCTGTGTGTTCTCAAACCTGTATCTCAACCTAACCACACCCAAATTCCACTGCACAAATAACCAACAACACTACAGTAGCATTTTAAGTATATACAATCTTTACTATATACATATAAAAAGTTTCTATTTTTCCTTAAAGCTCTAAAAAGCTTTTTTTTTTTTTTTTTTTTTTTTTAGCTCTGCTTTGAAACATGAGCTGAATTTTTTTTTTTTTTTTTTTTTTTTTTTTTTTTTTTTTTTTTTTTTTTTTTGAATTATTCAATTAGTAAAAAATTTTTATAGTGAAATGATATGGAATTAAAATATTTTGTCTTTTCAAAAGATTTTTTTTTTTTTTAAATTCTTTAAAACATTCGAATTTCACATAAAAATAGCATATTGATTTTTTTTTTTTACAATTTTATAATTAAAAATATGAATAAAAAATAATATTGTTATAAAACATGATATTTCAAAAACAAACTTATAGTATTGAATTTCTTAGTGTTTCTCTGTTAACATTATTTAGGAGATACTTTTTTTCAAATTGATATCATCGTCATATTTTTGTATAGGTTTAAATGTTATAGACACATTTTTTAAATGTACATCAAATTCTTAGTAAAATAAAAATAATTTACAAATATAGAATCATTTCCAAACTCTCCTCCATGCATTTAAGGAAAACATTTAAATCATATTATTTATTATTATATTTTGAATCTACACAGAATGCATAAAAGTTTTTGAAGAAAATAGTTAAAATCTTTTAAATTGAAATGAATACTGATTTACATACATTAAAACGAGGGTTTTTTCCCCCATTATAAACAATTATCTTTATTGGTTTCGCCCTGGTTTTTCCGAAATGAGGATATCAGACATGCTCATTCCATCCCAAGTTTTAAACAAATTATTTATAAAATTCCACAGCTCTTTATAACTCCAGTCCCAATATTAATAATTCTGTTTTAAATGATCTAAGCTACTATGATTACGACATTTCTGATTTCAAAAATCACAAAACACCTCGTGCTGTTCTGAATAGTATTCATTAACGTTTCGATATCCTCCTTCCCAAATTGCCATGCAATTTATCCGCTGAATCACAATTTCCCCTCAATTATTTTTGTTTCTACTGTTTTTTTTTTATTACCTTCTTAAAAATTATAATAATAATATAAACAAATAATTATATAAACAATATGCATAATTTTTTTTTAATTAAAGAAATAATAATTAATAATTTATTTCTTAAATAAATTAATAATATATATATAATCTTACTCTTCTTCTATCTAATCCATGGGCTAAAGCTTAAGAAACTTCTCTCATTCATAAAGCAGGAGATAGAAGCAACCAAGGCTCTACGACAATTATCTTTTTCTTTTAACTTTTCTGGACTGTTTAGTAAAAAGTGTTAAATATTTATTTGATACTCCAATTCTTTACATATTTAACTCACAAAAGTTTTTAAAAAATGTCATGGATTTTTAATAAATTTTTTTATAATACATTTAAGCAACTCTTAAGAGTTGTGCAATACCCTACAGATGAGCGCTCTGATTCACCAAGAACGAGCTCGTACACCGTGTTGTAAATGATACAAAAGTGACCAGTGAAAATTCTAGTTATTGGTGTACTCAGCGTTAAAAATCCCAGCAATTAAATAAATGAAGAGAGTTCTTTTTTGCAGATGAGTAAAAAGGCACATGATCTAAAATGTGACACTATGATTCGCCAAGAACCTACTCGTACACCGTGTACGTGTCATTGTAAATGATACAAAAGTGACCAATGATGGTTCTAGTTTTTGGAGCATTCATCGTTAAAACTCGCAACAATTAAATAAATGAAAAGAGAGTTCTTTTTTCGATGAGTCGATTGTTTTGGGGTGATTATGCGTAATCATGAAATTTTCGGAATTGGAAGAATACTAGCACGAAATTTTTCCGAAACTTCGCGTCAAATTTTCAGTAATTGTGCTTGAAACAAGTTAGATCTCTCTCTCTCTCTCTCTCCCCCTAACTTTCCAGTAAAACTGCAATAAAAAAATTAGTAAAAAAAAAAAAAAAAAAAAAAAAGCATTTATACACTTCGCTGAATTGTTTTTTACCATTGCTTACAGAAATCATAAGAATCCAGTTTCTCCTTCTAATAAAATATTTTTTTTCCGACTTCTATGATTATGAATTATTTATCAGAAACATATATAAAGGAAAAAAATGGAATTTAATAATAATAAAATGTTAATATTTAAAAGACAAAAAAAAATTAAAGCAAAAAAATTAAGATTAATTTAAAGAAAAAAAAAAATTAAACGGTAGACATAAATATGTTTCTAATAAAACTAGTAGAAATCAGTTTTCAAGTCACAAGAAATGCATGTTTAGTAGCTTTTAAAATAGATATAATGCTACAATTATTATATTTCTACTTGCATAAGTTATTGTTGGGTAGGATATAAAAACTATTTTAAATTAGAGAAATAAAGAAATTTGAAAAAATTTAAACATCAATTTTTTAAAATACATGAATGGGCCTTGTGTTAATAATACACAATAATTAATGTGTTAATAATTAATGTAAATAATAAACACTCAGAGATAAGCAGTACTTAAACAGGAAGGGCGGTAAAATTAGCGTCATAAACAAAGATTTTTTTCCCAATCCACTACTATTGTAAAAACATTTTTAGCATTATGCAAATTTTAATGTGATAAAATAAAAGCTAAAAAGTTGATTAAACACTCAATAAATAAATGGATAATATCAATCATTTACGAATATGTTGTTCAACACGATTTCCCCCTAAAAATATATTTTTGCAGCTTAAATAACAGTCAACTAAGGTTGTCCCCCACGTACGATTTTATACAAGAACACAGACTAGTCGTACAGCGAGTGTAAATAAACAGACGACGATTTGCCAGATTGACGGAGAGTCTTTGTAGCATAGCAACCTCTATCTCCTGCTTTGTGAATGTGAGAAGTTTCTTAATCCCATTGATTAGATAGAAAAGGAGTAAGATATCCGTAAGAGTAGATTATATATATATATATTAATAATTTATTAAAAAAATTAACTTTAATTAACAAAAAAATTTATACATGCATGTATAAATTTTTTTTTTTTTTATATTATTATAATATTTAAGAAGGTAATAAAAAAAAATAATAAAAAAAAAAAAAAGATTGGAAACTCAGCGGAGAAACCGCATGATAATTCGGAAAGGAGGATATCGGAATAATATTCAGAACAGCGCGAGGTCTTTTTGCGATTTTTGAAATCAGAAATGTCGTAATCATTCAGAACAGAATTATTAATATTGGGAATGAAGTTATAAAAATTTTGTAAACAAATTGTTTAAAACTTGGGAGGGAAAGAGCATGTCTGATATCTCTTTTCGGAAAAACCACGGCGAATTTGTAACCATAAGTAGGATTTTATTTTCAAATCTTTGTATGATCTCGAAATTCAATGGTGCAGTAGATCCCCAAATAGGACTCGCATATGCCAGTATTGGACGCGGGTAAGCAAAATAAATGAGTTTTTTTTATTTTCCAAGGACATAGTAGAATTCCTACAACTAAGTGGATACAGTACTCTAAGAGAGTAAATAAACTTGAAAACAAAAATCTGTAAATAGATTGCTCACTAAATAAAATGGTGGCAAAAAAATTTTTAAATGATAAAAGCATTTTATGTTTATTATTTACGTTAGAATAAGTTTTATAATAAAAATTGAGGAAACATTAAATATAAATAAATTGATCTTGCATTTTCTCCCATAAAAGTTTAACTTCGCACAACTAAAAAACAAACTTAAACATATTAAAAGTTAAAGAGAAAAAAAAAAAGCTTTTTTTAAAAATGTAAAATCGATATTTTGGTCGAAAATCAGCGATATAAAGGAGTTAGTGTGCTTAATTGTTACTCTATTAAGTTTCATTCAAAAGTATTTGTAAATTAGGGATTACAATTTTTTTTTTTTTTTTTAACGAAAAAAAAAAAAAGTGAAACAAACTGTGTAAAAATAAAATTTTTGTGTCACATTTGCATATACAAACAACTTAACACTGTCATTTTTATTTATTTTATGTTTTATTAACTATTTAAACCATGGGTGGCCAACCCAGATGATTTTGCGGGCCACTTTGGAAATGCATCCCAACTCCGCTGGCCGCATATAAAATTATATATCCCCATATTAGATTGAGACCCACTATAAACATTTTTTGGTGTGAAAATTTAAACATTAGTTATTATTATTGCGTTTACTGTTATTCTTACATGTAAACATAGATAATATAATAATAATGATACTAATAAATGTATATTGTAAAAAATATATAACACTAATTTCATAAATTTTTTTATATTTCATTTTTTAAACGAAATAAAAAAAAATGAAATGAATAAAAAAATATTTTACTAGTGCGACATGTGTTTCACCGCTCTTTCACTTAGCTTTTGCAAATCGATCTCAATTTGAGTATTTGCACATCGTAATTAATGTTGCGTCCGTTATGTTTGAACGTGTTTTGTGTTTGGTCAATTTCATTTTATAAAAAAAAGTTTCGCAGGTGTAAATTGAAGCAAAAGCACCAACAACTTGAACTAAGAATCTGCTATCAACAATAAACTATGCGTATCTAGGGATGAACACTACGTCACTTAAAATGAAACATAGAACATGTTATATTAGATGTTCCAAGATGCGCGTGCATCATGCGTTCGCAGAGTATAATTTAATTATTCTGCGTACTCATAATTATAAACTCATAAGTAAAACGGGCAATATCTGTCGTATATTCGCAAGAATAATATTTTAAAAATCAAAGTTAATTTTTTTCTCATAATTTTGACAGTTAATTTTTGAATATATGGATGCACACATAATGTATTTTTGCAATACATTGGTTTCCAATACTTTGGCCATTATAAAATAAATATATTTTGTAAAAGTGTGATAAATCTCACGGCCCGGAAAAATATTAGAGTATATAATAAAATATTTATATAGTACCTTAATTTTTACTTCACTCGAGAATGTCTAATTCCTAATTTTGCAAGTGAATGGAAGAATTGTGTAAAATAATTTTGATAGTACAGGATTTCAAGATTTGACCTGTAACAATCTACAAAGACAGTTACAAGACAGAATCCCTTCACCTAATTAAGGCCGTTTGCTGCACCATACACAGTTATCATAATTGCACGGATTCCATCTATGTGTACACACACTATATACGGAAACATTCACGGAACAAGTTCAGATATGACTTGCTCGTGAAGTACCAGAGAAATTCATCATTGCGGGGAACTAGGATCCATATACAGGGTGATTATAATTAAAGTCCCACTTTCAAAATGCTGTAAAAAAAAAAAATCACTCGTCACAATGGATCCAAATTTGAACTGAAGATATTTGAAGGGGGGGTTAACGGTATGGCATCAAAAAAGTTCCACCAATTTTCCCACCCATTTTCCTATGACCGCCGTGGTGGATGGGCTTTCCACTAACAATGTCACAACTGTTGAATGACGTGGAAGACATTTTTTCCATCAAAAATCGAAACAATCAAGCACATTGAACACTACAGTTGGTTTAATATGCAACTCATGACAAATACGTCGAAATTTCGATTCAAAATATCACTGGCAGCCGAATTCACTTTCTTTATGCCGCGCAAAAACAAAATAATTATGTTTCTCAACAAATCAATTGAAGAAATAATAAAATTATAATAATAGAATTGCCTGAAATAAAAGTAGAATAGAACTAAATGTTCAGTCCTTTTAGGTTTTAGAGTGCAAAGTTGTGTCAGTTATCAGAGTTCGGGGGATAAATCCCCACACCTCCTATAGAATTGTAATATTAAGCTGCATAAAAGAATTAAATCATCAAATAAAAACAAAAGAATTAAGGTTAAAAGCAGCAAGCTCTTAGTTTATATGTGTTGTAAAAATTATTAAACAAAACAAAGAAGAAGGAGGTCTTTAGGTTTTAGAGAAATGTTCTTTCTTCAGACAAGTCTCTCCATTTTGGCAACAACGTTACGCTACTTCTTACAAATCAATGTTTTAAACATTGTTTCTTTAGCCTTAACCCATCTTTAGTAAATTGTTATGAGGCAGAATACCTGTGGAAAATAAGTTCTTACATTTTTTTTTAAGTATTAGTTCTTCAATTTCGTTGACATTATCATCAGTTATTTCAAACTGAGCAGAACTCTCTATTCATGTATGGTTTCCACTTTCATATTTTATTTGCACCAAGCAGTAGACTCCATTATTAAAAAATAGATGTAGCTCTTAAGTCTCCTTCACACAGTGGCGTGAAGCAGTGACCAATGCGCATCATGCGACTGGGATTGAGCCAATAAAGATCGAATAGCTTTTACCGCTGTTTTTCTTACGACTTGTCCTTTGGTAGTTATACACCTTATTTTCATTCTCGTGTCTGTTGTCTAAAATGTCTCTGCCTTTTGTGTTAAAGTGTTTAAATTTGTCTCTTTTAAAGTGTTTATATTTTTAAAGAATATCGTCCAGCAAAAAAGGATTTTCCATTGGCAACAAAAAAGATTAGGCTCAGTGTCACCGATTTTGAAGTACGGATTTTCGCGGTCATACAGTACAATTCTAAGTAGATTAAACAAAAGGCTGGATAATTGTAGTCCCCCCCTCTCACATTAAAAAAGGAATTTAGATTTTTCTTAAATATTTAATAGTTTAGAAGGAGGTCGACGTTTGGAAAACCCTTCTTCAGATAAGATGATACCACGACGACAGTCATCCGATAAAAAGGACTAATTAACAGAAAAATAAATATGTAAAAAAAACTTTCTTAGTGAAGAAATTAAATAAAATTGGCGCTTCCACGGACGTTTCGCTAATGATAAAAACAGAATAGAGCAAAAGAAATTTCAAATAAACGAAATTTGCCGTGTTAAAAAGTAAGTTATACATATCTAAAATACACTAAAAATTAGAATTTCACAGAAATCCATATATATATTATATATATATAAAAGAAAATACGTTGCAACTTACCTGTTTCATACACATAAAATTGTATTCTAAAATTGATGAATCAAAAAATGCATCTAGAAGGCTAATGTTACCGGAATGACGACTTGGGATTATCCTACTTATCATCTAACTATAATGTAAAATACACCAAATTCCAGCCAGTAACTTCGGAGCCAATAATTTAAAAATATATAACCCTACGACGAACGACACGGCCGTCTTCTGTGTGTCTAGCTTTTGTGTGTAATACCCTGGTTCCAAATTATATATACATACATAGTACAGGGTTGTACAAACTGTTTAGTCAAAATGCCACATTAAATGTTTTAGAAAATTCGGACTAGGTCAAAACATAACACAGAATTCGAAATAAAGTAACTTTTAGACTAACTCTAAAATGGAAAAGGAAAAAAAAGGTATGGAAAAAAAAAATTATGTATTTAAAATCTCAATTTTTCATTTATAATTAGGAAGTATCTGCATTCGGAAGCAATATAATCAGACAAAAGAAATTAAATAGAATGTTTCTATTTTTTTAATCAATCACTTGTGGTGTTATAATCTTACATCATATATATTAACTTTCTTTATCAGTTTAAAAAAAAAAAATTTGATTTTTTTTTTTTTTTTTTTTATTTCCAATGGCGAGACAAAAAGTTACATAGAACAATAGTATTAAAAATAATAGAACCATCAAGAACTAAGAACAAAAAGACTAGAGCCATATTCTAATGTGCGATCTTACTTCCCAATATCTCGACCGCTGTGAGTGATACTTTTTTTATATACAACTTTTCTTACTTTTGGATTTTGAATTTTTCATTTTAAAATTTAATTTTTCAATTTTGCTTTCCCCCTATTTTTATCCAGTTTTCTTCAAAAATTGCCCGATTTTCACAGTTTTTTTCTGACCTTTTATCAAATTCCCTGTTTTCAGGTTGACTGGTCACTCTGCTATTTATCTGGTGAGACAAGAGCAAAAAGAATTATGTTTTAAATCATCAAAGCATTTTTAAGGATTGTGCTTTGGTACAAAGCACAATTTTTTGGAGGGGAATTTTTTTTTTTTTCACGGGAGTAACATTTCGTAAATACAAATAAATAAAACGCATCACATGACGAAAATCAACTTTCAATGTAAAAAATGCAATCAACTCAACTTATTTATATACAAAGTTCAGAAATATTTTGACATTTAATTAGCCTACATCAATATGAATTAGCTTGCTTACAACCAAATAATTTCCCCTTTTATATTTTTGCACTTTTCAGTATTATAAATACTGTAAGTAAAAATAATAAAAAAAATTTAATAAAGGCACTACTTTATGGTACATTAAAATAAAACTAAACGATAAGCACATTTCAATTTGAAAAAAATCAATGATCAAATTAGTTTGATTTATTTCGCTATTCTAATATATATAAAATAACTCGCACATATAACCCGTCGTTGCATGGCTTCATAAATTAAAAACTTTTTTTATTTAGATTCACGTCCATTCTCGAATTCATATCTATTTCTTGATATCTTAAAACATTTTCTATAGCATATCATGTCTCTTCATTTACAGTCAAATCTAGTCTGTCCGAATAGTTATCTTTTCTTAGGCGGCATTGCAAATTTAACAATTAAAAATAATTTCTACAAGTAACCATATCAATACTTTCTTTTCTCCTTGCTTGCATGGTTATCAATTTGCGAACATCTGGAGTATGGAATTCCTTGTAATTAACTACGATAAACGGAATATATATCGAGTTGCAACGTATTTAAAGATAAAACAAGAACTTTTTTTATTGGTTAAATGGCAATGCAAATTTTTATATATTGAAACAAAATAGTAGGTGGTTTTGCAATTCAATGGTTATGTTTTATTTTACATCAGTTTATCTATAACGATGTAAAAAAGTAATAACCATCAATCATGAAAAGTCGCCAAATTGGGTAATTTTTTTTAATGAATATTAATCAATTTCGATTTTTTTTTCAGTTGATTTAGACTTTATATTAGAAGTATCCCCGCCAATTTCGGCGAAAATTGGATAAATTGAGGCCGTTCATAGCAGGGTCCATATAAACTTTGATATATATAATATAGAAGAGACAGCTCATTTTCTAATATATAAATATATGTATCAGGCATTTTTCCACTTACGCAAAATATGAGCTGAGAATTAAAACTTTTTAATCTGAAAGTAGCTAAATTACGATTGACAATAATTTAGCCGTATTTACACACTTAACCTATAGTGGGCCTCGTTAACGGTAAACTTTAGAATTTATGATTAACAAATAAATATGTAATATGATTATAACGGCTACTTAAGTTGGTGTTTGTCTTTACGGTCATAATTATGTTTAATGTAAATGGAATTCACAAAATTACTAATAAAGCGCAATGCATATATACTACTGTGTCCAAAAAGTGAGACCCATTTTCAATTTAATATTCACGGGGCTTACGGAATTTCAATTTTTTTAGGTTGGCAGTCCTGGCACTGTCCTTGACGTCTGTGAGAAATTTCACGTCAAAATATTCATTAGTGTTTGAGTTACGCTTGGCTTTGTGAGGCGCTGAAACTCATTCCGGCGATTTTTGAAATGTCTGCATTACATTTTGTTTGCAGAAACGTATAGAATGTTGCAGAAGGCATTCCTGTATCGGAAAGGAATGTTTACAAGTGGTATAAACAGTTCAAAGAAGGCAGAGATGCGTTGATGACGAAGAGCCCGCTGGTCGGGCATCCACCTCAACCGACGAAGCTCACATCCAAAAAAATTAAAGATTTGGTGCGTGCAAACCGTCGATTTACAATAAGAGACCTTGCTGATGATGTTGGAATTACAAAAGGATCGGTCAATTCCATTTTGGGCTTCAAACGCGTCAAATCTCGATTGGTACCGAAAACACTGAATGCGCCAGTTCACACTGTATTGATTCATCGTGACCTTTTCGCCAAAAATGAAACCCATATCGTTCCACAATCACCTTATTCACACCGTGCGACTTCCGGCTATTTCCTAAACCATTCCGGGGACACCTTTATGAGACGATTGAAGAGATTCAATGTGAATCGCCGCTCGCTTTGAAAGCCACCCCTGCCGATGACTTTTTAGCATACATTGAGGATTCGAAAAAAAGTTGGCATAAGTGCATTGTGTCCGGAGGGGATTACTTTGATGGCGAGGAAATAAATTTGGAAGAATAAATATAGAGTTTTTGAAAAAAAAAAAAATAATAATAATTGGTCTTACTTTTTGGGCACAGTAGTATATTTGAGGCAAATAATTCGCTCAAATTCAAACATGAATGCATTGACAATTTGAATAACTATTAATCTAAAACGATATTAAAAGAAAATTGAACGAATAAAAACAATTGCATCTTATTTATTTTTAAAATTTATTCACGATATACAAAACAAAAAAGCAAAATTTCACAATTTCTAAAATTGAAATTTGATAAATTTTTTTTTTAATTTAAAAAAGCTCACAGCTTATGATTTACAGTTAAATGCATACTACGATTATTAGAGAGGTTTGTATACTGTGATAACAGTATTAATTCATTTTATAATTTTTCTATAAAATATAATGCAATAATATAGTTACAAAAATAATTTTTTATATACACAGTGAGATTTTTTTTTAAAAATAAACGTCTCCAAATTTACATTATGGAATATTAATAACACATGTATAAATATCTACTAGCAACTTTAAGAGAATCACTCAATACTGCTTCTATGTTTATGTGTGCAATTTAAAAAAAAAAAAAAAAAAAAAAAAAAAGCTTGAGTGACACAATAGTTTTTATCTCTGATAATGAAAAAATTCGTTTTGAATGTACAAAAGGACAGTAGTGCAAGAGATGATTTGTCATTTTTAATGCTATATATAACACCCTTGGGTACAATGATGCTGTCACTTTGACTAACTCTGTACGAACTTTTATAAATCGTTACACGAACATTTCCTTTCACAACAACGAAATGTATGTTATCAGTTGGGGAATATTGTTCTTCTTTAATCCCATGAGGCAACATCTTCAACAATCCAAAAGAAAACATCTTTGAAGTAAACACTTTTGTTATCGCATACCTAGCTGTGGCACCATGTTCTTGTTTAGGAATCGTCCATTCATAATCGCTAAATGGACGGTATAAAGTCAACATGACTGAGTCACCAGTTTCTGAATCAAGCACTTCAGTTTTCTTAATACGATTTTTTTTACTTTTTTTATTGTCTTCGTGCTTTTTTTGATACTTTTTTTGTAATTTCCTTAATGCATAATCATCTTCTTTACATCCCTCATCTAAACCCAAACAATTTATTTCTCCTGAAGCTAATGACACATACTTCATTCGCTCATTTCGCCAAATGGCTAGAGGTGCTACTCGATGACGAGAAGATCTTCGAAGCTTAACAGGAGATTTAATTTTTTTGCTGAGAAACATTTTTTGCAGTTTTCGAAGAAACAATTTTACGTTTTTTAGATTTCTTTTGATGGGCATTGCCATCTTCTGCAAAATCAGTTACGGCCCTATCACTATTAGATGCAGACGCACTATCAGTATTTTCTGAGGATGGTAAGTGTCTACTAAATCTATCTGAACTTGCATCATTTTCCGCTGGATTTATGATGGGTGCTTCAGAAACCTTTCTAAGCTTATCACTTGAAATATTAAAGGATTTGCTTCGCGAAGTTCTATCTGTTGTTGATGGAGATCTATTGTCGTTCTCATCTCTACGAAATCTTTTAAATGGTGATTGATTCTTTTTTGAATCAGCTTCCAAAGATTCATCGCTTTCCTCATCTGAAACGGGTATATCAGAAATTTTTCTTCGGCCCCGTGAAATATTAATAGATTTGCCTCGCGAAGTTCTATTTGTAACTGTTGAAGTTCTATTTGTTGCTGATGTAGATTTATTATCATTTTCATCAATACTAAATTCCAATCTCTTTTGTGGCGATTGAATAATTTTTTGAACTATACGTTTTCAAAGATCCTTTGCCTCCCTCTAAATTTGTAATGGGTGCACCTGAAACTTTTCGGGTTTTAACACTTGAAATATTAATGGATTTTTCTTTTCAAAGTTCCTTTTGTTGTTGGTGTAGAATTTTGATGTGGTGTTTGATCCTTCCTTGAAATTTCAAATTCTAAAGGTTCATTCTCTTCCTCTAAATTTGTAATGGGTACACCAGAAACTTTTCGGGTCTTAACACTTGAAATATTAATAGATTTTCTTTTCAAAATTCCCTTTGTTGGTGTAGATTTTTGATGTGGTGTATGATCCTTCCTTGAATTTTCAAATTCCAAAAGTTCATTCTCTTCCTCTAAATTTGTAATAGGTACACCTGAAACTTTTCGGGTTTTAACACTTGAAATATTAACAGATTTTTGATGTGGTGCTTGATCCTTCCTTGTATTTTCAACTTCCAAAAGTTCATTCTCTTCCTCTAAATCTGTGATGGGTACATCTGAAATCTTTCTTTTACCATGTGAGATATTAATAGATTTTCCTCGCGAATTTCTCTTTGTTGGTGATGTAGATTTATAATAATTTTCATCACTACTAGTTTCAAACTCATTATGCATTGTTTGATTTTTTGTTGAAATGCGAGCTGCTAAAGATTTATTATTTCCCTCTAAAATTCTAATGGGTATCTTTGAAAACTTTCTAGTTTTAACATTTGACATATTAATAGATTTAACTGGCAAAAATTTTTTTATTGTGGATGTACTGTCCTTTTTCTCTGTAGTAAATTCTAATTTCTTAGATGGTGTTTGTGTCTTTCTTAAATCGTCAGATTCTAATAGTTGGTTATTTTCCTCCAAATTTGTATTGGATACTTCCACATTTCTAATTTTACCATGAGAAATATTAACAGTTTCATCTTGTAAATTTTTCTTTGATGATGATGTAGACCTGTCATAACTTTTTTTTGTATTAAAATCTATTTTTTTAAGTGGTGTTTGAGAGTTTCTTAAATTGTCTACTTCTGAAGGTTTATTTTTCTCTGAATTTATAAAAGATACTGAAACTTTTTTAGATTTAGGAGTGGAAATATTAGTAACATTATCATCATTTTCATGTCTATTCACTCTAAAAAGTGGTGATTGATTCTTCACTGAATTGTCAATTTCTAGAAATTTATTTTTTCCCTTCAATTTTTCCACAACATTTCTAGTTTTACCATGAGAAACATTAACAGATTTATTTTGCAAATTTCTCTTTGTTGTTGATATAGATATATCATTTTCATTTTTACTAAAATCTAATCTTTTTATGTGGCGTTTGACACTTTGAATTGTCAGATTCTGAAGATTCATCATTTTCCTCCAAACCTTCAACGGTTTCTAGTGAAACTTTTCTAGTTTTTGAATTCGAAATATTAGATTTACTTAATTTTTCTTTGCTGTTGATGTAGACTCATTATCATTTTCATCTTTACTAAAATCTAATCTTTTATGTGGCGTTTGACACTTTGAATTGTCAGATTCTGAAGATTCATCATTTTCCTCCAAACCTTCAACGGTTTCTAGTGAAACTTTTCTAGTTTTTGAATTCGAAATATTAGATTTACTTAATTTTTTCTTTGCTGTTGATGTAGACTTATTGTCATTTTCATCTATATTAAATTCTATTTTTTTGCGTGGTGTTTGACACTTTGAATTGTCAGATTCTGAAGATTCATCCTTTTCCTCCAAATCTTCAACGGTTACTAGTGAAACTTTTCTAGTTTTTGAATTCGAAATATTAGATTTACTTAATTTTTTCTTTGCTGTAGACTTATTATCATTTTCATCTATATTAAATTCTATTTTTATGCGTGGTGTTTGACACTTTGGAATTGTCAGATTCTGAAGATTCATCCTTTTCCTCCAAATCTTCAACGGTTACTAGTGAAACTTTTCTAGTTTCTGAATTTGAAATATTAGATTTGCTTAATTTTTTCTTTGCTGTTGATACAGACTTATTATCATCTATATTAAATTCTATCTTTTTGCGTGGTGTTCGACTCTTCTTTGAACTGTTAGTTTCTAAAGGTTCATTACTTCCCTCCAAATTTGCATCGGTTACTTCTGTAGATTTACTATCACTTTCTTCTGTATTATAATATAGCTTACTACGTGGTGTTCGATTCCTCCTAGAATTGTCAGTTTCCAATGGTTCATCATTTTCCTCCAAATCTGTAGCGATTACTTCTGAAACTTTCCTAATTTTTGAATGTGAAATATTCAATTTACTTCGCAAATTTTTCTTTGTTGATGATGTATCATTTTCATCTCTTTTAAATTCAAACTTTTTTAATGGTGTTCGACTCTTTGAATTGCCAGTTTCCCAAGATTCATTATTTACCTTCAAATTTGTAATGGGTACTTCTAAAATTCTAGTTTTATCATGTGAAATATTTATCGATTTACCTCGTAAATTTTTTTTTGTTGTTGATGTGGATCTATCATCACTTTCTTCTGTATTCGAATCTAGCTCTTCACATTGTGTTTGACTCATGCTAGAATTGTCAACTTCTAAAGATTCATCATTTCCCTCCAAATCTGTAATGGTGATTTCTGACACTTTTCTAGCTTTCAAATGTGGGATGCCAGATTTACCTCGCAACGATCTTCCTGCTATTGACAATGACCCATTATCTTTTTCTTGTGTATTGTACTCGATACTTTTACGCGGTGTTTGATGCTTCCATGAATTTTCAGTTTTTAAAGATACCTCACTAGCATTCTCATCTGCAGACGATTCAATTAAATCATTAGAACTTTGTGTATTTTCTGTTACATTTGAAGAGAATCTTTTGCTTTTACGAATCTCCGTATATACAGATTTTGAATCATTGATGTGATTTGAATCATTTTCACTATCAGAATCTGTCCAATAATCTTGAAACACATCAGTTCCATCCTCATGTTTTTGAACTCTTTTCCCTTCTAAAATATTCACGCCAGTTCGTCGCCCAACATGAGAAAAACGTCCTTTTCCTTTTTGACCATTCATTTTCAAAAGATGATGATGATTTCGCTACTACCAGCCTGAATCTGAAGAGTAAAAAAAGGTGAGATTAAAAAAAAAATAAATAAAGCACATATACAATTATTATTTTAAAAAAGAACAGAAGTTGAAATTTGGCATCACTAAAACATTATTGCAAATGAATACAAAAGTGATTAAAATATTATTAATATTAGGAAAAAATATCACCAGTAAAAAGAAAACACTTCCATTTGCTTAATTAGAAATTTAGAGCATGGGATAATATAATAAAATTATTAATACTTTAATTAAGATTTCAATAATGAAATTTTTATTCAAACATATTCAATTAAGCAATGACCATAATAGATTGTTACAGACTTAAACCATTATTTTATTAAAAAAATTTTCAGAAAGGCTTTTTTAAATATTTACAGCAAATTATACAATAGAAAAAGAAAAGCTAATTATACATAGACAACATATCAATAAATTGATTCCAAGTAATGATGAGTATATGAGATGGGTCGGACGAAAAGCACCAGCGGGCCGAATGCGAAGTTTGGTCCATGCATCTCTGATTCATCAACCAAGTAATATGTTAAATATCTTCTTTCAGCTTTACCAGGTATGTAAATATGGAATTTTTTAAATAGAAAATACCGTTTATTGTAAAAATTATTTTATTCGAAGTATTATTCATTGGTATCTATACATTTTCCCAACCTGTCTGGCAATTTCTGATTTTTTTTTTTTTTTCTTCTTAATAATTTAGAGAGATATTAATTATGCTGCCATCTTAAACTAAAGATTGTATCCATAAAGGTTTTGATCACATAGGGTATTTCATAATTAGTACATTCATAGCTTATTCACGGTTTTAAACATCTAAGGATTTCTAAAATATTTGCAAATTTATTAATAAATATATAATATACTCGTACATAAGCAAATAATAACAATATTTCATAAATCTTTATGGCGGTTACCGCAATCGCCGTGATGACTCCACATAAATTCCATTAGATACGAATTTAGGTGATAAGAAGCCATATATTTCTTGCTTCGCGTATTATCTTTCTGCAAATTAAATACATTCGACGGAGAATCCACACGAAAACTTAACGGGAAGCAGTTCATGCAGCCTATACTTACGGATAACCTAAGATGATTGTGTACAGCACGTTAAAATATAGCACAAGCTGAAATACGACACTCTGATTTACCGAGAATGAATCTATATACGCTCGTATGTACGCCATTTCAAAAAATATTAAACCATTAGGTTTGCACTTTTTGGAGTATTTATAGCTTAAACTTTCAGAAACTTAGCGCAATGAGGCTTCTTTCCCGGGGTTTGGTTTACGTTCGACGGTCATTGTTTTTTTTTTTTTTTTTTTCACACTTCGGGCATTTCGAACCACCAACAAACATTCATGCTACAGCAAGAATTCGAATCTGAAGCCTGTGATACCAAAGACCAGAGCGCTAACCATTCAGCCATCAGGCCGCTCTTTTCCGGGGAGACGACTGTCCAAGGGCGATTGCGGATAATAGAGAAGTTTTTGCATACCGTATTTTATCGTCCGATATTTTTTTCTCCCTAGCGCGCATGCTCATAGGAAATTGCGCATGCGTATCTGTAATAATGTTTCCTATGAGCATGCGCGCTAGGGAGAAAAATATCGGACGATAAAAATACGGTATGCAAAAAAACTCTAATATTGAAATTCTCAGAATATAATCGCTTCATGATGACTTCTCATGAATACTACAAATTCGAGGTCACTAATTGTTCATAACTGGTTTGATTAAAATTTATAGATGCATGATTTAATTAGGATATTCAATATTCATCTATAAATTAACTTTTATATACACATTTTTTCAATACGCCAACTGAGAAGCAAGACTTCGTTCACAATTAAAAATCTGCGCACTAAGGATTATTTTTAGCTAGGATAAAGAATAAAAAACTTTTACTGTCGTTTCCCATGCTTTACTCTTATTTCAAGTTATTCTTTCCTATACAGAATCGAGCTTCATATTTTGTTAAAATGTTTCGCTCTGATTGCTGAATTTTAAATAATTCTTCAGAATATAGTAATTATTAACATTAACAACTACATTCTGAAGAATTATTTATAATATATATTTATAGAATTATTCTGAAGATATATTTATCACAACATTGAATAATAACAAAATTTAATATTTAAAAGAAAAATATTCTTTTTCACACCATAAGAAAAAAAAAAAGAAAGAAAAAAAAGGGGGAAACCACATTCCGCCAGATATAATGTTCCTAAAGATTAATTTCAAATTTTTGTATTGTCTTCAAAAATAAATTCCAGCAGCTATATTTTGCTTTAAAAACATGAGAGTAGATATAAAAATCCAGGAAGATTGTTGATTGGAAATAATACTTTTGAACGATTTTTTAGCTATAAAATATATGGGTATTGTTTTTCGGGTATACGTATTTGAATTCGAAATCTGCATGTTATAAATAATAGTTTAAAAAACTAAAAATACGCTTTTAGAGTTAATCAATCTAAAAAGTAAAAAATATTGTTAACAAAGAATAAAATGACTGACGAGAAAATGAATGTCACTGTTCTAAAAGCGTGGGGTGCTTTGTATGACATTTTTAAACTAACTCTGCATTTCGGAATGAAACTAGTGAAAAATTATAGCGATTGATATCGAGCACCCCACGCTTTTAGAACAGTGACATTCATTTTCTCGTCAGTCATTTTATTCTTCTGTTAACAATTATTTTTTACTTTTTAGATTGATTAACTCTAAAAGCGTATTTTTTAGTTTTTAAACTATTAATTTATTTTTTACTTTTTAGTCTGATTAACTCTAAAAGCGTGTTTTTTTTTTTTTTTTTTTAAACTATAATTTATCTTTCATTTCCACTTGGCCGGTTATCCGCTTTACATACTTTTACCCACCGAAATTTTCGGCCAATAGGAAGAGCGCAATTCGACATTCCTATGCCTTTGAGATCCGCCTCTTTTTAGCCACCGAAATTTTCGGCCAATAGGAAGAGCGCAATTCGATCGCGGATATTACTGAATTTCTACCCGGGGTGAAAGACAGCTGGGCAACGGGCGTACCGGTTACAGAGTTCCTTGGTGGTTTTAAGAATCACAAAACCTCCACATCTTAAATTAATTAAAACATTAGCATAAATTGTAGTTTCTTAAATTAATAAATAGAAATAATTAAAAATAAATAAATGAATTTAAAATTTAAGAAAAACATCTGCTTGAGAACAATTAAAGCAGGAGATCGAAAAAGCTAAAGCTATCGGTACAATTAAGAGTCCGTTGACGATGCCCAAAAATAAAAAGGTTAAAGTTAAAATGAGAATTTTAAGATAAAAATAAAAATAAAACAAAAGGAATTAAGATTAAACAAAATAATTATACAAAATAGGTAGGTTTTGATCAGTTGACAGATTCGCCAGTAGATATGGCGCCATCAGTCCCAAAATCGAGCATAAAAAGTCAGTTACATACATACATACAGGTGAAGCTAATAAAAGTGTATTAAAAAGAAAAAAAAGAAATAATAAAAGCGTATTAAAAATATGCAGGCGTTTTATGTTTGTTAATAAATTTTCATTTCGTTCGAATAATTTTACAAATTTGCAGTTCTTGTAGATGCAAAACCACCAATGGTAAATTATCAATCAATCCATATTACAATTTTAATTCAATAATTCAATTATCAGTCATTCCATCTAATTCCCACAAACGAACTTATTGATCTATTTCGTTTTCAAAAAAAAAATCCAAGTTATTAATTATCTTGATGTTTCAATTAAATAATTATTCACTCTTATTCAAAACTTTATTAGCAACGATTTACGAAGCTGAAATTCATATTTTGGTAGTTGTATTGATGTCGTTTCATTCAAAGAAAACGTTAACTTTTCTTCTTATAGCCAATATATTAAAAGTCATCACACTTGTTCAATCTTGTTTCTTTTCCAATTTTTAAAGACAACTTTTTTTTTCTCCGTGAGTTTTTAACATGTACTTTAGACGAAATTGATTCTGCATCAGTATCATGCAGGCTACAGAAACACCAATTAAATTTAATGAAATGCTGAGTAGTTCAGTAACTGCTCATGTTTTAATTTTTAGAAAAAATGTAATTTTTCGAATTTTATTTTTATGAAGCTGAAATTCATATTTACTTGACGTATTCGAAGCTGTAAAACAAGTGAGCTTAAAAGTAAGACAATCATGAAAAGTCGGAAAAATTTCAGATAATTCAAGAATTGTAAAAACGTAAATAAACATTCAGAGACAAGTAGGTGCGATTCAATAAAAAGCGCGGGAAAATTAAACCCCATGGCAATATTTTTTTTTTCCCATTGCCACATTCAGGGTTTAAATCTATATGTAGCCAAAGCAAGCACGTTATTCGTTAACATTATGACGAAAAATTTCATCAAAATAATAATTTAAAAAATGTAATCGGCTGGACCTATATACAGGTTACTCAAATTTTTTTAATTAAATGCAAGAAAAAATATTTTTTTAAATAAAATTCATTTTGATCTCTTTTTATTCTCATATCTAAAAAAATGCCAATTTTTAAAAATAAGATTGCCTACATTTTCTAATAGATTTTTTTTTTAAACAGAATCGCTTAAATTATTTTATCAATTTTATGCTGTCCTGACAGTTATATATATATATATATATATAAATCCCCCCTTCCCATTCTATGAAAACTATTTAATACGAATCTAAAAGAAATAACGAGTTTTAGAAACATTAGCAAACCATGAAAAATTTAAAAAGAAACATATACCAATATAAAATTGCTCATGTTTACTCTTTTTTAAGATGTTATCATTTTTATTCCAGAGTTGTAAACCAATTATAGATTACATATAGCACAACGTTCAGGGTGATATGGGGAAAGGCTAACTTTTTTTCTCTATTTAAAAAAAAAAAAGATAAAATTTTTAAAATAAAAATTACTATTTCAAACCATTAATAATTTATCACAATTTAATAAAATAAAAATAAATACGACGCAGAAACTACAAAACATTAAATTAAATCGCGCATGTGCTCGTTGCAAGACTTTTATAATTTCGTAATCAAAGCAGCTTTTCAGCTCTGAAGCATTAGTAAAAAAAATTCTTTTGTTGATTCGAATCTTTATTTTAATATTTTGAAGTTTTGTGTGGTATTTATTTTTATTTTATTAAATTATGATAAATTGTCAGTAATTTAAAATGGTCAAATTTCCTTGAAATTTTCGGGGTTTTTTTTTTTTTTTTTTGAAAAGGAGGGAAAAAGTTAATTTTTCCCCTCAACATACTGGAATTTTTTGTGTATATTATCCATAATATTTGGTTAAAATCTTGAACGAAATCTTGCTTATATTTCCCCTTTTTTGATACGTCAACTTAATACTAATATCCATTTCTTCTCCAATGTTCCTAAAACTTGATACTTTTAGATTCGGATTTGACAGAGTTATACTTGTATATATAAAAAAAAAAAATTTTTGACAATAAAACAGTCAGAATAGCAAAAAATTGATGATAAAATAATTTATGAGATCCTGTTAAAATAATATTAAAAAAAAATTAATTACAAAACAAATTTCTATTTGTAAATATAAGAAATCTCATTAAAAAATTGGAAAAAACAATTTCCCCTCTCTCTAAAAAAAAAACCTGTAGCTGCAAGTGCAGAAAATTTCACCATTAAAAAAAAATATAATAATAATAAATTCAGGCATTTCACTTTAACATTGCATGCAACATAATGTTGCAAGAATAATAAAATTTTAATGCACAGTTAGCGTTCATGTTTTCATAATTCACATTTACTTGTTATAATTTTTTTTTTTTTTTGTGTGTGTGCTTCTTCAATGTAAACTAATTATTTTTTAATTAATTTATTTACTCATAAAAGCTTTTTATTAAATATTTTTAGCAGAAATTACACAAATGTAATCAATGTTTATAAAACAAAATTTTTCGAAAAATGTATTGAATTTTTTTTTTTAAGAAAGAAAAGAAAAACAATTTGTGTTCCTCAAAAAAAAAAAAAAATTACATGTTATTTTAATAATCACTTTATCAAATACCCATACATTCCTATTGTTATTTTTTATATATACCTTTACATTTCAAATTTCTTGTAAAATATTTATTTAAAAAAAATGTTTAGGATATACATACAAATACACAAATCTACATAACAAAAAGCAAAAAAATATATTTAAACAGTTTCATTAAATGAATCTTGCAGAGTCTGGATTTTTATCTTGCTTATTATTTCAAATAATCACAAGAAAATAATAAATTTTGTATCTAAGCCTAAAAAATTAGTTCAAAATTTGACCTTTAAAAAAAAATATTATTTATGCAATGCATGACTTTTAGACAGCATAAATAATTGTAAAATTGAAAAATAAGAATATCATTAAATATTATTTCCGTGAAACTAACACTATATTTAATTACAAATTTAAGTCACTATTTATTTTAGCTAATATAGAGTAAGTGACAGTAAAAACACACAATTTTGTTGTTTTTTGACATTTAGAAAACTTTTTCACGAAATTTCTAAAGATTCTACATGAAGTTTATTTATTAAGATACAGACTAAATCCTGTTCAACAGCCACTTACATTGGAGCAGTATTAATAGATATATCACAAATTTTCCCAAACTTTTTCATTACATACTTTTATCTAAATATCAGTTGGGTAAAAGTACACAGTGCATACTTATACCTAATGACTAAGAAAAGATGGACGATACATAAAATTTAAATTGAAAAAACATGGAAGCACTTTTATTTTTTCAATATAAACAAAATGCACATTTTGTATCTCATTCAGAACTCAAACTCTATTTTGGGGAGGGGAGATTAATTTTCTCTTTTTCAGCACCTTCCTTTTCCTTCCTCAGCTTTTTCTGTTTCTTTTTGCCACATTCTGCTTCTAATCACAAATTATATTTAAATTCAATATTGTATGGTTAAACCTTTTACGGTGATATTTACATTAATTTTATAACACCACTATTTTTTATAGATTTATCAGTTAATTTTTTTAAAAAAATCGTTTTATTTTCCTAAATACTAGGCTGAAATTATAAAGTACAAATTTAGTCACCTCTAAATATTCAGACAGCAATTTGATCATTGAAAATCAATATTTTTTTTTCCTCTGAGAAGTTTTGAATGTTTACTCTAGTGTTCATATCAAAATTACAAGAGAAAAGTATTAATATTTTCTTTAAAATGTTTTTAATTTACTTTAAATATTTTTATCTTTATAATATTTCTGGATAAACCAATAAAAACAGTTACATTAAATTAAAGTTTAAAGCAGAAGTGAGCAGCTAATGCACAAAAGTATGCACTGCATACTTTTATCCCATGGCCTTGTGAACTTCTACCTTCTGTCCTAATTTACCATAATTTTTTACTTAATTTTCCAGATTGATAAAATTTCCCAATTCTGTGACCACCCTTTTCCACTTCATTTCATGCCGCCAATTTCTCCTGACAGGTGGAGTGACATTTTAATAGTTGTTAAATTATGTTTTTTGATTCTTTATTCATTAAGAAATGTAGGGAAGGTGTGTGGGGAGGGGGAGAAAGAAAATTTATACAAGAAGAAAATAAAGAATTTTCTTCATGTAAACAAGTAAATAGTTTAATTTATAATTCCTCACAGAGAATTCAACATTGTATAGAGACTATGTTTTTTTTTTTTTTTTTTTTTAATTAAATCATATTAATACTCAGCATAACAATAATTACAACATGAAGAACAGAAGAAAAAAGTTACAAAAATTTTACTTCATATTAATTGATATCAGAATACAGTAAAAAACTCATAATTAAGAATAAAAGAAGAATATTAGTACACTAACTTGAATTAAACTTCACTTTCTTTGTTAAAACTATCATCGGCAATATTAAATTGCTGCTAAGCAAAAATCACTATCAATAAAGAATTATAATAGGCATTGCTAGGATTTTTAATAATGAAATTATAAGCCAAATTTTATCTAGTATTTTATTTGCACTTTTGCTTTTATTTTTTAATGAAACATAATAAAACAATAATATATTTAAAAATACCATGTCTGCCAAAAAACCTATGAACATATCAGAATGGCACAAAATTTTTGTATGTTATTGATAATTCCCAAAAATGCAATATTAAAGGGATTTTATTATAAACTATTTTTAAAATCAAAATTTTATTAACTGCTATGTCGTTTTATTCTTAAATTCAACATAAATGAACAAAATAAAATAAAACACTAGCATTAATATCAATAAAAAAAAAAAAAATTGACAAAAGTAATTTATTATGCTACAAATGCGATAAAATATCATTAAAAGTTATAATTGAATCTCTAAATATTCTTTCCTTTTTTTTTTTTAAGAAAAGGAAGAAGGGAAAATACATAAAAAAATGAATATATATATAATTAAGTTTACAACTAACAAATGAAAAAGTTACTGGGCTGAAATCTTTATCAAGTTTGATTGATGTAGCTATGTTCTAATAAACATTATAAAACAAAACATAGATGGTGATATTTTTTTCTTAATTGGCAAAATGCATTAAAATCAAATACTTTTCCCGATCATTTCTAATATAAATTCTACATATTATTCTTTTTTAAAAACATATTTAATTAAATTTTGAAAACAAAGTTAAAATTAAATATATTCATATAAAAATTATATAATTTACTTAATTATACTAATAATTATTTTTTAAACAACTTAAAGCAAAAAAATTTTATGTATATATATGTTGGTAGCATAACAAAGTTAGTGAAAAAAAATGGACTCTAATTTATAATTTAAAGCTTAAAACTTGTGTTTAAGATAACACATACGGACAGTTGAGTCATTTAAATAATTATTACATATACACAATTATAAAAATTAAATGAATGAAAAATTCTTACCTTAGACTGAAAAGAGGAGCTTCTTCACGACGACGAATAAATGCACCGGCCGGTTAACGAATATAGTAAATTTTAATACATGTAAGGTGTACATAAAATTAATATTCTTTTGCTCTATTTTATCAATACATGGATTTTCCCCCCTTTAAAATTCTTTATTTAAAAAAAATTTATTTAGCTTATATTTTGAAAAACATAACTTTTGATTTTAAAAAAAAAAAATGCACAGAAGAAAGTATTAATACTCCTTTCAGCATTTTAAATTACATATATTTATTTGGATTATAAATAAATACGAAAATTCTTAAATGTTTGAAGGCAGAAGAATAAAATAAAAAAAACATTTTTCTTTCAGATAAACCAACAATTAATTAGGCATATATGTAAGAAAATATTTTACTGCTTCCATATTGCTAATGGATAGCTGAAAATGGAAAAGCTCTTTGTTGTCCAGATAACGTGCTACCACAAAATATTGACTATTATTTATGGAAGCAATTTCATGAAAAGATTTAAATTTTAGTTTTTTCAATGTTTGATTGAAAATTTTTAATTCAAACTTGCCTCAGAATTTTATAATTCTAGTTACAGTACAGTTCTAGTACAGTAGTTCTAGTACAGTTTATTTTCCCATATATGAACTGGTTTGGCACAATTTATAACATTTATTTTAAAAGTTGTTAACAATACATAAACACTGCAATAATAAATGGTATTTATACCAGAATCCTATATGGGTAAGAATAGAATTGTTTGAATACAATAATTCTTCCTGTATACCAATTATAGTTAGGATATGTATAATAGACTATTAAGTAAATAGATGTTGAATGCTGCATCAATATAATGCAAGTAATTATGCACTCATTATACTACTACTATTACAGCCACATACTTCGTTTCTTACTAGTTACAATTATCATAATGCCGCAATATATATATATATATATCTAAACAGACAGTACATACATCTTACTAACTAATTTTAATTTGTATACACTATTATTAATTAAAAATAAATGTATATTACATACAACAATAAGCAGCAAAACTATGAAAAGTTGCATTTATTTTTAGATGGTATTTAATAAAGAATAATTTTTCAATGTTGTTTATTATATACATTCCTGTTTATGAAAAAAATTTTGCTAAATATTTAACTTTAAATTACTTAATAATTTTCTGATTGATTCTTAATCTTAAAACAGTTACAATCTCTACATACGCAACAAATAACAAGATTGTGACACTTTTATGAATGACTAAATGATCACAACGACATAAGCAATTTTTATTTGGTTCATTTTATTACTTACTCATGCAAGAAGAATAGCATCACATTGTTCCCTAAAGATAAAGGGCAATTTTTAATTTTGTCCTTGTTCATGTAGGTCTCTAATATGTAATAGCAAAAATACTCTTATTTTTCTCCACAAAATAAAAATCATACATCATTTCATTTCTTTCATCAACTGATTCAAAGAAAAAAATATTTAAAAAAAAAAAAAAGAAAAGAAAAGGGAAACATTTATTAGTATATAAAACAATGCTTTTTTTTTACAAATAAGTTAGTTGAATAATAATAAAAAAAATGAAATTCCTAAATTCTCAAAATAGAAAGTATTTCACTAAAAATAATATGAGCTGTTTTCTGTAAATCTTATTTCTTCCCAATTTATTTTAAATATAGGTTTTGTCTAACAAAATTTCCTTTCCATTTCACAAAACAACAAAAGTGAATTAATAAAGTTAAAAGAAAATAAACAGGTAGATACAAAATTCAAATAACAATTATCAAAAATAAATGCATAAAATGTCAATTAATAATAAGATGGGTAAAATTTCTTAGATACATAATAAGCTGTATATAGAAATAAAGCTATGATAATTTCCTAATTTCAAGTATGACATTTAAATGTACAGAATAAAATTCAAAAATAGTCTTTTTTAATCAAACATGAATGACTGAATTTTATGAAGAATATTATTTTGACAAATTATCAAAATATTAAGACTTATGATGTGTTAAAGAAATTTTATACAGCTAATTAATTTCTAACTGTTGATTTTTAAAAGAAATGTACTGCTTTTTTTTAAATTTAGCTTTGGCAATTTCATTTCAATTAATTCCCATTTTATTAAGCAAAAAAATCTGATATACCATTGGATATAATTCATGGAAATAATATACATGGATATGGATATAGTTGTTGCTTTTGGTGATTTTTGACCAATTCAGTACTTTTTCTAAACCTTATATATCACCACTAAATAAGATAGCAATTTATTTCTGATAAAAATAAAAGTTTCTAAATTTGCTAAATTCAAGAAAAAAAAAAATTATTCCCATGTAAAAATCATATATTTCAAAATAAACTTAATAAGAAAATTCCAACGAAAAGCGAAACATAACTTTTAAACATGATAATATTCAGTTATTCTGTCAAGAGTAGTCATATGATTTTAAAATTTAACATGGTTATTTTTCTGAAGCAGAATTGAAAAAATATTATTTATTCTGCATGAAATGTTGATTTTAAGGTTACTATTATTAGTAATCAGTGTTTTGAAAATATACTTTAAAAACCACTATATTATTAAAATACAAAACTATTGTCATATAAATTCTGCAAAAGCAGGCATCTAGTAAACATTCATATGGATTTACCTAATACCAACATAAATTTTCAAATAAAATTTAATTTAATAAATACCACACTTAATTAACCCTATAATGTCAGTTAATGTATCTACAGTTTCCATATAAGTGTATTATTTATGGTCATTACTATAATTGAAAAATATTTTAGTCAAGGTAAATAATTTAGTAAATGGATCATTAAGATAAATAAATATACAATTAAAATACAAAGTAACAAGAATATCTCCTAACCTTTGAGTTTCAGAACTATATCTGGTACTTAGTTCTTCCAAATTCCGTTGATTTACTTTACCAATTCCCTAGAGAAGAAAAATATTTTAGGAAAAAACATTTAAAATTTTACATTTTCTTTGTGTCAAATATTATTTTAATGAATCATAATATTAAGAGCAATAGAATAAATTCTAAATTCCATAATTTTTATATTGATTTCATTAATACTATTGAATCTGTAAATTAAATATGTTATTATAATTTGATATAAATTTTTTAACGATACAAATTATAGTTTCTCATATCTTACAAACTCAATCTTTACATAATTTTCACCTCAAACTCTTTATTTCTAATCCTTGATAAAAGTAATTTATACATTATTTATAATGATGATTTAGACAATTAAAACTAACACACCACCAAATGGCACTAATAATTTATTGTTAAGGAAGTACAAATGAAAAACAACATTACAGCTCTTTTTACATATAATACTGTTCTGATATTTTGCTTCTAATTCCATTGTTGCTTTCATCTATTGTTTTTCTCTTTGATCATTAAATATGTTTTGAAATCGATTAAAATTGTTTTTAATACTTTTTATATTAAAATTTGAAATTCCATAGAAAAATTTGCTAGAAGTTTATTATTAATGATGTTCTCCAACTTATTTCATTGATATAGAAGAGTTAATAAGTTTTATTGTCTGAAACCAAGTAATATCAAATTGCATGTGCTAGTTTCATACAGATTTAAAACTTTGAATATGGAGCTTGTTTTTAAATTGTAAACCACAAAATGTCTGAACCAATTTTAAAAAGAATACTTTTTTTTTTTCCAGTATGAGAAGTATATTTTTGTTCACTTAACCTTTCGTCTTATTGTCACCAAAACAAAATTATTTCCCTTTTCAAAAGAATTCTCTTTTTCTCATTTGATTAAACACATTTCCTTGCAATGTATATTTAATAATAAATAATTAGGTATATTCTTTTAGTTTTCCATGGACAATTTCAAAGTGTAACATTACTTTTTCTTTCTCATTAAATGAGCAAAATATATTTCAATGAATATATTAAATTTCATTATATGGTGGATAAATACTGAGGATGAAGATATAATTATTAGTGAGCTTATTAAAAAGCAGAGGTTATGTTGATTTATGGTTATCTATAAATGAACTGCAAATATTACAAAATATACTTCAATGAAAAAAGCAATACACAAGAATATATCATTGTATAACATTAAGGAATGTTTAGTTGCTATACACTCTTGCCAAATAGAAAGATCATTTTGAAGGTTTAGAAAGATGGAAATATATAAGTACAAATATCTAAATATAAAAAAAATTAGTTTTCTACAAAACCAGCAGATAATTGCTATGCATAAACATGAGTGTGGGCAAAATCTAATTAATTTTTAAATTACTTTATTGGTAAAATAAAATCCCTTTTAGATACTAAATTTTAAAAAATTAAATTTTTTAAGAATATTAGCAAAAGGCCTTCTGTACAAGTTTCAAAATTTTCACCATTTTGACTTAAATAAAAAATTACATTTTACCTTTAAATAAAATCAATTCAAGATTTTACTATTATGTATACGAGAAAATAAAAATTACATATATTATTGATTACTCAAAACAAAATATAGGTGCCTGGAAATATGAAAAAATTAAAAACTTTAAAATTATATGAAATAAAAATATTAAAAAAAAAAAAAAAAAAAAGAAAAACTTTTAATAAAGCATTCTTTGGCAACAAAGATGTGTCATTTATACTAATCGCATGGTTACTAGTACTAAACACTCGTTTAGAAGGGATACATATACCTAGAATTGCCAAATAATAATTATGAAGAAGCCCTGATGAATAAATACTGAATATGGGAAATTGCCAGTTACATCCGACATGCATGTTTGACACCAATAAAGTCAAGCAAGAATACAATTCTTTGTTTAACGGTTTGGATTAATAAATCTTCAAAGCAGTTATACTGGCTTTGAAAATAGGCGATTCCAATATCAGAAATCAGTATTTCGTTAACATCTTTATGTAGGCTGGGGTATGCAATACCTGGAAAAACCTCTTCTAAAAAAGAGCAATACGCAAGTCCATCAAGGTAATACATAAAAGCTATTAAAAGTAATTAATACCACCAGCTCATACATTTACGATACAGCATTATTGGTTTACATAGCATTTGTACTTTACGTGCACGTGTCATATGCCTTTATTTGTGTGCCCCATATTGTGCAGGTTCCCCCATCACATATCCCCCGTTGTGCATATTATCCCATGAAAAAAGTTACTTTATTTGTAAACAAAATCCATGACAGACTTGCAATCATGTAAATAATAAGATGAAAATACAACATAGAATACTTGGCTTTAGATTCAGTAGGATTCTTGGACAATATGTGAATAACGCTGGAATGAGGTATACCTAAATCTCATTCCATGGCTCCAAAAATGCTCTTATTTGTAGATTTCTCTCAACTTCCCATAACAAAATTTTCTCTACAACAGATGTGTTTATAATATGTTGCTAACCCATATAGTTTATCTGGAAAGCTTCCACCTGTCACCATCTGTATTGCAATTGTACAAATAATAGTTAATATGGTACAAATAATGGTTAATGTGTTTGTGAAGTGCTTTCGGTATTGCATACTATGGTTCAAACATTTTTATTCACCTCACCATAAACATCATATGCATCTATGAATTTCTTGTTAATGAATTGATCTATTCTTTTCTTGTAACATACACACTTTTGCTATCCAATATGCTTGCAAATATCTACCTTTAGTGGTAGCCAATCTGGTTTTTGGAAACAACTTACCAATTTAAAAATATATTAATTATTGAAAGTAACTTGAGACATATCATTAATTTAATATTACAATGAAGGATAATAAAAATATTATAAGAAATTTGCCCAAAATTATAACTCATGACACTTGAAATATCACATATTAAATGATATTGAAAGAAATATATCTTCATATAAAAAATATTTCATCAATATGTTTTGATTGGAAGAAAATAAATTACTTACGCAATGTATAAATTAAATGCAGGGGAAATATTTAAAATGTTCAGCAATATTCATTCATAAACAAATTACTGTTCTTATCACAACATACATCTGTGAAATAAGTATAAGGAAAAAAAGAAGAGGAGATAAAGGTAAAATAAATATGCTTATTATGTAAAATAACTTAACTCAAACATTTAATTACATTAAAAAAAAAAATTGCCAAATTTGATGCATTTCTTTTTTAAATTCTTAAATATAAATGGAATTTGTGAGGTATCAAATTTGGTACACATAAAATTCAAAACACAAATGGATAAACATTCATTTATATATAACATAATTGATCTGACAGATAAGCCTTACAATTCCGTAGATTTATGACAACAAATTTATAACACATAATAACGAAAGTTCTCCGTGATAGGAAATTATATATATTGCGATAATAATTGTGGCAGAAATAAATGCGTTTTAAAGGCGGGAAAGCTGTTTCATTTTATTCACTTAACACTCCAGAAATTTTACCGTAAAATTAAGATAAATAAAAATTAATGCAGTGATAAAAAGAATATAAAAAATGAAACACAAGAAATACCTTTTAAAGGGATAATTTTGATTTAATAAGTTAACAAATTAGAATTACGAAAATAACTGACAATACTAACATTCAAAACTAAATGATGCCAGCTTAATTTGAAAAGTAAATAAATATCACGATTTAAATCAAGATTTGAATTCCATTTACTGATGATATAAAAATAATATTATAAAATGCAATGTGGATATAAATCAGCGCAAATAATTGGTATGTTATTTAAAATGTTATTTTATAAGAAACTGTGAAAACTGCAATATCTTGCTTCACTTTAACCGGTGTCGCTGCACATGTTTATATTTATTCAAATTGTGAAAAATGTGTTTTAAGACGACTCGCTTGGTATGCGAGTAACAAATTTGTTGTCACAAGTCAAGTCTTAAATCATTGTTAGTTACATTTATTCTGTTTTAATATTTATATAACTAGAATGGCACATTTCGAAATTGATGTACGTATTACGAAATTAATTAAAGATGTAATAATTTCTCATCACCGATCCATGTTTTTTATATATGGAGAGAAATCTAGAGATCAGGTAATGAATTTAAAAATCTATTTCATTTATGTGAATTAAACTTTAAGTAATCTTTGGCTTTATAAATTTTGAGCTTTTTATTTATTATAAAGCCCAAATATCTTAATAATTTTGTTATGACTATCATTGCAAAATATATAAAACAAATAATAAAAAAAAAAAAAAAAACCACTTGTTCCACACACTGTGACTTGCTCATTAAACTTTTGGTGTGATTTCTGAGTAAAGGGATTAAATCTTTGATGTGCTTGCAATTTTGCCTGTTAATGGGGAAGATCCAAATATATGTTTTCTTTACTGCTATGAAATGAAATATTTTTAAAACTTTATGCAGTTATGAAATATTTTTAAAAAACTTTTAATTAAATTTTGGTGTTTCTAAACTTATTATTATTATAGGTTTTGATTTTACATCATCTTTTGAAAAAGAATAGACTTTCTCTTAATTCTCCAGACCCATATGTTCTGTGGTGTTATAAACGACAAAAAGAATTTTACAGGTATTTTACAAGTAAATAAGTACATAATGCTTAATGTAATTTATAATTTTTGCAAAATTACTTCTTAATTTTTTTTTTTTTTCTTCTAGAAATTACCTTACAAAAAGACTAAAACAATTAAAGAAAGCATATGCAGTAAATAAAACCTTTGTAAGGATAGTATTATGGATCACTTTTTGTTATCATCAAAGTTGAGATTATGTCATTACAGGTAATATTTTCTCATGCTCATAGAAAGCATATTTAATAATCATGAGTATTTATAATAATTGGGGTTTTTTGTTTTTTTTTTTTAGAATAGAAATTACAAATTTTGAAATTTTATAACATTTTTTTATTAAATAGATTTATTACATTTTATAAAATAGATTTTTATTATAATCAAGGTATTTTGAAAGTCTGATGCAAAAATAAAAATATATGAATCAGAGAGACATATAGTTTACAAATTTATATTAATCATGGTACAGGATTTTGTGAAACATGAAAAAAAAAAAAAATGAGTTCAAAATCTTGAGGATAGGGGACACTATTGTAGATAATTCCATGAAAGTAATATATACATATCTCTCACATATGCAAAATTTGAATATAAAAACATGATTAAATATTGCATGCATATTTTTAATATGAAAAAATATCTGTGATAGAAAAATGTTCACTGTACATATTCATGAATTCAATATTACATGTGGCATTATATGAAATGAATTGGGTCTTTTTACAACTAAAGTTTGGAAAACTCTTTAAATGACATTGCTGAGGTATCTGGTTGGATTTTTATACAAATACCTTAGTAATGTCATTTAAAGAGTTTTCCAGCAATTGTTGGCAGAGGATAAACCAATACCGAAAATATTTGTATAGCAAGCCTTTTTGAAAATAGAGAATTTCACTTCATTATTTAACATTCAATGGATGGATATGGTACATTTTGCACTATATGGGGTTAATTCTCAAAATTGCTTTATTTTCACTACTATCAATCCTTATGAGTAAACTAAAAGTACCATTGCAACTAGCAAAAGCCACTGTGTAACGTTTTTATTGGTCCTTTGATCTTTAAGTAATGTTGTACCATGGGCTAAAAGTTTGCACTATACACAATATCAGGTGCACAGCATTATAATTTATTGCATATCATTGTTCTGTTTAACTTACAATAATTATGTAAAATCATTTTCATGACCCATGGACATCAAGTAATAGACATACCAATCACTTTCTGAGCAGTCATAGCAGATATAAATATTCTCAAGATCATCATACCACACAACTAGTGATTTCTTATTATGGTGCTACCTAATGAGAAATCACTACCTGTCTGGTATGATGATCTTGGGGACTATTAATATCTGCTATGACTTAGCACTTAACACTTACCAGCACTGAAAGAAAATGTATGTTATGAAGCAACATCTGTTGCCATTGATATGCTGTTCACACTGCATTGAGTATAATAACACGACTACTCTCAGTATTGGAATATGGTCATGGACATATTGAACATTTGCAATTTTAAATCATGACTGTATAAATGTCTCGTTTTACAATTATTACATCACTTTTTTTGTTCTTTCTCACAGGAGTATGACTGCTACCTATTATCAAGATTTTGAATTAAATTTTTTTATGTCAAACAAAATTCTGTACTATATGAATATTAATCTGCAAATTACATGTCTGACTAGTAGACTTTTTTTTTTTATTGCATTTTATTTTTGCACCAAATTTTTGAATTGCTCTGTATATATATATATATATATATATATATATATCAATCGCTTATGATTTCATCATCTATGATATCACTACATATATGGATGAACTAGGCAAGATATTTTTTAATTTTCTAAAAATTTCTAATACTTCATACATGGCAGACTTGTACTTGTGGATTACAAATAATAATAAACATGTTTTAAAAATTTTAAATGGTTCTTCAAACAATATGTTTTCTATAGATACTGTAAATTTGCTATACCATGACTATTGGGATATTCTAAAATTAAACTACTGGATAAAACTCTAATTTCTGCAATTTCTTAATAAGATCTACAATAATGAAAAACTTTACATCCACACTCAAGTTGTTGTACAAAAAGAATTAAATGATCACCTATATTCACTATTCTTTACCTACACTATTTTGGGAAAAAAATTTATCTTATTCACAAACATGTTGTTAGGTATGTGGATGACCTAATTGTACTCAACCATCCAAATTTTCAAAAAAATTGTGGTATTTATTGAATAGAGCTTATTTTAAAAAAGGCTAATGCAAATTACCTTCCCACTTATTTTCTTTATATCAGTATTAACATCCATAACTCCCAAAAAATCAATGTTTTCTATAAAAGGAAAGAGTTCCACTTTACTATCAATAGATATCATCTTTAACCAACTCCTCAGAATTAATTCCAACTAAAGCAGCATTACTTTTAAACAATAACAAAGGAATGAACCTTTTAAAAAATGGTGCCTCCACAACATTTTTTACATCATTACTTTTTAATTTGTAATTTACCAGCCATTATCGCTAAAAAAAAAATTCCCTTAGTTTACAGTTTCTATCAATTCTTTAATTTTTATCTTTCTCTTTGCATTCATCTAAAAATTAATAAATCATTTCGTCAATTTCTACACCACCATTATTATTTCCCATGCTGTTAATTACAAGGAATCCTAGCAGTGAGCGATAAATCACCAGTCAAATATTCAACATGTATGATTTGTCATCCAAAATATTTCAGTTTGGTGCTAAAAAATTTATCTTATCAATTAATGTTCACTATCACCTTTAAATTAGTGTTCCTTTTTAGCTATACATCAGTCCCAGCACTTTTGCTATAGTTGAAAGGCTTTATTTGAAGTGTTTTTCAGTAAAAATATCAAGCTTCCCTGCAATTTTTAAAAATTTATATAATGGTATAAATACATCAGCCTTTTAGCTTAAATTTAACTCACTTGTTTACATTTCTTTTTGGCATTGACAAACTTAGGCACTTGACGAATTTTTGGCATTCACAATGGTCGCTTCCATTGTGAAATTGTTATTTAATTTCAGGATTATACCTGTCAATCCAACTAATTACTCTGATTCTGAAAGTTTCATCATCTAAAAGGAACTGAAATGATATATTGAATCTGTATAAGCATCAATTCAGTGGTGCTACAACTTTATCTACAGCCAGGGGATTAATTTGTCGGAAATGCAATGCATTCCTAATTTTTCAGCAAGAATTTGGTAACATTATCTATATCCAATACAAACTTTGATATCTGAAATAGTCTGATGACTATTTTCAAGAGTAAACTGTCAAATTTATGGATGTTTTCTGGTATTGTGCTCATCTAATGTCTTTTTTATGCTCATCATCTGATATTCTACCAGCTTTAAAACTCTTATGACGTACCAAAGAGGATTTTGACTTGGAGATTAAATTTGTTGAATTGCTTCCACAATTTCAGTGTTGAATTATTTTCACAATTTCTGATTTAATTTTGAAAAGATTAAAATTTAATGCAAACATTCAATGCGCTGTAAACAACTTCAAATAATATGGCATCCAAGTTAGCAAGAACTGCTTTATTCCAGATGAAATTTCTCATACTAACTCACAAAAGACGTACCTCTGGCATCTATCTGTTATATAGTGCCAATCTGTAGAATTGTAAATGGCACCTCATACTAATTTTTGATCATAGTTTGTCATCCAATCACTTGCTTTGTGGCTATATTATTATAAATACTCACGAGATTCTATCATGTGATTCAATTTTTTTCTATATAAAACAAGTTACACTGCTAAATTGTTTTTTGTCAGTCATATACTTTGCATACTCTAAATGGAATGTGATTTGTCTATTCCATGTTATCTGAATAAATTGCTAAATGTGTTTTGGAGTTTTATCCAGTTATCTAGTTAGCAGAAATATGATTTATATTATCTTGAGAATACCTTTTTGGATAAAACTATCCTCAGAATGTTTTAAATAATCTCTTTTGGGTTTGAATTTTTTTAAATATTTCTTTTGATTTTATTGATTTCCCAGACAATTTCTTTTACACCCGGTTATTGTATATTTCTATTAATATTTTTGTTCTTTTTTGATATGCCAATGCAATTCTAGCCATTCTTCTTTTTAATATCAATATTGTATAATACACTTCTTTTCTTTTTTAATGGACTAAATGTGATGTATTATTATGGTTTTGTTTTACAATTGTTTCTACGAAGCACATAAAAATTTAGTACTAAGTAACAAATAATATTATTGCTTTTTCATGCAGATTGATCGTGTTTCTAATTCATTCTTTGTCAATTTTCTTTGTATATTCATATTCATGTGGTATTTTTTTTTTTTTTTATATTTATTGTGCATTCATGACTTTTTATATACAAAGGACTTTCACTTAGTAGTATAATTTCAACTTTGTTTGAGATTTATTTATAAGCTTTCTATATTTTAGTGAAACAGAGACAGTGTTAGGTCAAACATTTGGCATGTTGATTATCCAAGATTTTCAAGCTTTAACTCCAAATATTCTTGCCCGTATTATTGAATGTGTGGAAGGGGGTATGATTATTTTCTTGCTTCCCAACATTGCATCATTAGAAGATCTGTTTCTCCTAAATATGGTAATTTTTATTTATTTATTTATTTTTGTCCTTAAATTAAAAATTATCCTTAAGGTTTCGTGACATCTTGAATGATTATTAAATTAAAAATTAGTATTCAGTATTAATAAATTAAATAATTTAAATAAAAAATAATTTGCAATGATTTTTATTCCTATTTTTAAAAATATTTTAATTATAAATTGTTCTGAAATTATGTTTATCCTTTTAATTATTGGTTTTATATTTTTATACATATTGTACCAGACTTGCTCAAATATTTAAATGAAAGTTTCAAATAAATCAAGCAAAATTGTAAAGACTTTCAAAAAGAAGCACTGAAATAAAAATGCTTTGTGTGCTCTTTAAAAATAAAATAGGAATTCTTAACATTAGAATAGCTGTGAAAATCTTTTTATAGAGTTGACTGAATGCTGAATTCTTACACAAATAAAGTCATGGTCTTTCATAGCTGTACAAAATACTGACACAAATGAAATTTTTTAAACAGTGGCTTCAAAATAAAATTGATAGCCAACTAATCAGAAAATGAATCGAAGCTTGTAAGGATTAAGGTTTCGTGGACTACTCAGCCTATTGACGATTGTACAACTTACAATTCAATGTTCAAATAAGGGATATGCTCAAGTGATGTCTGGTGTGAAAAACATCAAGGTCTTTTGAAAAATTTCGCTTGCTAACATTTTTTGCAGATTTCAATGATGGCAAATGTGCTAATTCAAATAAATTTTGCGTACTTAAATTTTTCAAGATTGTTAAGAACACATACATATTGTACTAACAGCAATCAATTCTAACTATTCTTTTCATCTATTTCGGAACTCAGCAGTGTATTATATATATCAAGGGTCTCCAAACTACGGTCCACGGGCCAAATCCTTCCCGGCAGTGTCATCAATCCGGCCCGCGACAGCGAATAGCTTATTGTTGTTGTAATAAGTTGGATAAAAAACACAGAATGATAATAACTCGGTTTTATTTACCTGCCAGGTAAAGCTTAATGACAAGCATAATATGCAGAAAATTTAACTTAAGCATTACAACTAACAAATAATTGAAATGAATCCCACTAACATTATAAACTAGTGAACATCTCGCGGTTACCCTCGGTAGTTATACCTACCTATTTCAGCTTTTAACCACTAGATGTCGTTAAGTGTCATGGTCGTATCGATACATACAATAGTAATTGTAGTAATTGAACCAGGGAATTTAACAAGCATATGCTTGCTCAGACCGCGTACTCGGTGACTAGTCTAGAAATTATAGATAATGGCAGAAAAATTAAAACGGTTTTGGCCCTTGCTACTTACTGGAGTAAACAGTATGGCCCTAAGGCTGGAAAGTTTGGAGACCCCTGATTTATATCATTTAATGACTTGAACATAGCTAACCTCATAAAGTTTTCAGAGTCAAAGGCCAGGTACAAAACTAAATTTACCTTTTTGCAATTTTACTTTCATAATAAAATATTTGAAATTATGTTTCAAGCAAATCATTATATACATATTTTGATGAAATTTGTAAATAAGCAAGTAAAAAAAAACAGATGGATACACACACACACACACAGATATAGGACATTGGCCAGAAAAATTTGAAAAAGCGTTGACTTTTTATTGTAACTTTTTTTCCTCCTCTGACTTAAAACTTCTGATATTATTGTAGAGGAGCTCTTTTAATTTAAAAGTTGCATCAATTTCTGCATTGATGAACTTAATGCTTATTCTTCTAGAAGAAGCTGAATTTGCATTTAGCTTCTGAAGGCCAAAATAACCTTGTAGGCATCGGCATTTGCCAATTAGTAATAAGTTCATAATGCCATTAAGAAAGGTATTACTGTATTGAACTGATGTGGAAAGTTTTCTCCTTTCCATTTTTCAATGGTTTAAACTTTCACCTTCAAGAAGAGAAGACTATCCTGAATTCCAACTATTATATCTTCTAAAAGATGTTGGGGATGTATTGAGAAAAGACGGCAGACTCTGGGTTCAGCATGTCCTTTGAACAAGATGATGTTTTAAAGAAATAATTTTTAGAATTTTAACCAAACCACCCAATTTAATTCAAACTTTAAACCTAGCAATAGGTACAACATTTGCAGCTTTTTAAAAATCAGATAATCTATTGTGCCTATATTTTTTTGTTTTCATGGCCAATATTTTCTTAACTTACAACTTTCAATAAGAGCCTCTTCTTGTTCATATACTTTATGATAAGCAAAATGAATTCTTAAAAGTTTGTGTTTAAGTTTTTGAAACCAGAAATTATTAATAAAAAAACGAGGGACACTGTGTCTCTCTTATGTTAAATATAAACATGTAGACAATTAAATTTCTCTCAAAAGGATTTATGTAATTTCAAAGAATCTTAAGTACTCTGGCAGGCAATACAGACTTTCTGCATGATATCCATAGCTGCGACTTGAAAATAACAAAATATCCACAACAAAAATTATCCTTTTCCAACCCATTATATTGAGAGATATAAGATATATATCCCCAAATTTCTAAAAAAACATAAAAAACTAATGATGCTATCTGTTGCATTGGAGAACAAATAACTCATGTCTCATAAATTGCACTGAGTGAGTATTTAATTTATATGTACAAAGATTTCTCCAAAGAAATACAAGATTACAGGAAATCTTGATATATGCAAATATTAGTCAGCTGTTACTAATAGGCAAAATGGTCTCGAGGCATGAAAATTCCACAACTTACCAAATTGGCTAAATCAAGTTTAATTTGTCTCTTGGTAATTAGAGTTCTGAAAGGGAGTTCTCAATCAATAACTACATTGTTACTGATACAAGGAGCATTCTCTCTGAATCTTTGCATTAAACTTTAGACTACTTAAAAAAATTACCCATCCATATCACAAATCTCTCTGTTACATAAGAAATGATAAACTTTGTGAAAAAAACCAAGGCGAAACATTCATCCTATTTAGACAACATAAATAGGGACAAGAAAAATGCTGCTGAAAAGAGAAAACTGAAAAATGAATCAGAAAATAACTTCATGAAAAAAAAAGGCAAAACAAGATTTGGATGAGAAGCTATCAACTCTATCTTCCAATGAGGAGAAACTTCTGAAAGAACAAGAAGCCTCCCATCTATTGCTGATTGAGGCAACAAAAAAATTTCACAAAGCTATAAAGAAAAATGCCTTCAGTATTGTAAAAGTTGCATCGATGATGTTCAACATAGCAAATAATACTATTAAGGCTGCATCTCAAAATCTTGCAACTGTGAGAAGAGAGATATCAGATGTGCATAAGAAGTTGATTTTTTTAATGCTATCTTCTTTTATCTGTTCTATTCTGCAGAACATCTATCATTCTATATTGCTTATTTGTTATTCTATTGTATTCTTGTAACATGATCAGATTGAAAGTTAGTAAATATATACCAAAATATAAATTTTAAGACTCTGGCAAATAATGTTTATTTTACTGATGGGACAACTGCTTCTTCCTGATGTTGAACAATTTTTATCTTTAGTGTATATATTAAATACTTTTAAGTATATAATAATATTTCACAACTGACTTCATTGGTGTTATCAAATAATATATTTTACCCATCATTTAATTATTTTGCTGATAGTATGTATTTCAAATTATTAATATTATGATGCACATCAAGTGATAGATATCAACCAATCCTAATGGTAAATGATGTCAAAAAAATTTTTAAGTCTAATTTTCTGAATCATGAGGTATGTAATTTTACTCATAGTGGCACAAAAAAAAAAAAAAAAAAAATGTTTTCTTGGGTATAGCCTGGTTCATTATAAAAGAAAAAAATAATAAAATGTGAAGTTCAAGAAGGCAACTGCATACTCTGGTTGCTGTCAAAGGGAAATAGGAAATAAGATAAAAAGAATGTCTCATTTTAAGCTCAAAAAGCCATCCTATAATATGAGCAATATTTTAATCAATTTTTATTTAAATTAGGGTCAAGGCCCGGGTCTTTTCAAATTGTAAAGTGACTCTGGAAACCTAACCAAACCCTGAAAAAAAAAAAAAAAAAAAAAAAGAATTGTGAACTTTGAATCAGTTGTTTTATTAATACCTTTGGCCATCATGATATTCAGGCTTTGGTTGTAATATATACATCTTTATAATAGGTTTTGTGTGTTTTATGAATATTTAATTGCTAGAAATTCCCCACAAAACAACAGAAATCACTTTTAATTATCAAATATAAAAGTGAATTTGCTGATAATTAGATTATGGATCTGAAAAAGAATCTAAATGTTTGAAAAATCAATGAAGTTTTTGTGTTTTTCTTAATAACATTTAAGGATATTTTTAAAGTGGATGGAACTAAAGAAATTATTGTTTAAATAAATTAAAGAGTAATATTGTACTTTGGTTTGTAATTCCTTTTGTATTTTTTTGTTTATACATTATGTTATGATCTACAAGCTAGGGAAACCCATGAAAATACCCTTGTTTTCGTGCAAAAAATGTTTTAGTATTATTGGTCTACATAGTAAAACTAGTTCAAAACAAACGTGGAAAGGTAAAGAAAACTTTGTCCCTGTATATATCAGGGAAATGCTAAATAAATAATTGTTAAAAAATATATATATTAGAAGTGTTCATAGTATCTTAATTGTCTTTTTATAGTTAATTACGAATTTTAAGCACAAATTAATTTTCAGATAACTAGTGAAATTTTGCCCTGAAACATTTAAAAGGGTATCCTGAAATTTTATTCAGGGTCTATACTAGGTCTGATAATGAATTTGTTTTTATTCTCTGAATATTCATGTTTTTTAATGTTACAGGATGTTCATTCTCGCTGGGTTAATGAAGTTCATACTGCAGTCAATCCAATTTTTAATAAACGATTTGTTTTGTCTTTGGCATCATGTGAAAATTGTCTTGTATTAGATGATACTTTGAATATAAAGCTTTTACCGAAAGCTTTTGATTCCCTTCCTAAACAGGTTCATAACAAGGTAAAATATTAAATATATTTAAATACTCATTAGTTCTTAATGTCTTCTTAAGTATTTTAATTAATTTATAAAAAACTTTTCATCAAACATATAACAATTGCTTTATCTATATCAATTCATAGTAATATTTAACATTAACAATTTAAAACTGTTTAATAATTAACTAATATTAAATAAATATTCTACTTAAATTATGTAGTAAAAAAAGTTCATTCATGCAAATTATTTTAAAGAAACTGTTTATTTCTGTTCTTTATTTTAAAATCTTAAAATGAATATCCATAATTTAGTGTCCATCTGTATTTATTGGATTGTTAATTCATTTTTAAATATTGGTTATAATTTTTTATTGATTTTTAAAAATTTTATGTTAATTTTCATAATTTTTATTGTAAATAAAATTATGCTTTATTTTCATAAATAATGTGGTAATTAAAATTCTCCTTTACTTTTTCTCATTTCTCTACTTTTCCCTTATAAGAAATTAATATTCACCAATTATGGTGCTGCGCACTAAACTTGAGGTTTCGAAATTCATTTTTGAGGTTTGAAAATTAACATCTGTGATTACATCACATTTGTATGAATATTAAATCTATTTTCTCTTATTTACTTTTTTTTTCTTGTAGTTATATATAATTTTTGTTTCTTAATGGCAAATTATTGAGAATTTGTTTTTTTTTTTTAGAATAATAATTCAAAGAACATTATAAAGGCTGTCTCAAAGTCGTCTCTTTCTGAGGAATTGAAGAAAGTTTTAGCATTATGTGTCACATTAGATCAGTTGCATTCTTTAGAAAAAATATATGAAGTATTAAAAGAAAGGAAAGTTTTATCTATAGTTTCATTAACTTCAGCAAGAGGGAGAGGCAAATCTGCAATTTTAGGTTTAGCTATTGCTATAGCATTGGCTTCAGATTATTCTAAAATATTTGTTACATCACCCCATTTGGAGAATCTACAGACTTTCTTTAATTTTCTTACTAAGGGACTTGCATCCTTTGGTCATAAAGTAAGTTTTTTTTTTTTTTTTTTTTTCTTATATTATCTCATATATGAATTCTCCATAATTTTTATTGGCATTATAAAATTTTTTATTTAACTACTAAGTAAATACCTCTACAGAAATTTAAAAAAAAAAAAGCCATTTTTGGCTATTGCTTTTCCAACTTTGTGTAATTGACTTCGACCAAACCGCAGAATAAGGGCCGTTGGGATTCGGCGACTTTTTTTCATCTCCAAGTGGACGATAGTCACCAAATGTGGTAACTAAGGTATTTCCTAATGCCTCATTAACCACAATTAATTACCTGTTTCTAATTTAAAAAATTAATCACATGATTTAATTAAATTAATAGAAAGTACTAGAAAATTTAATAAACCGTTATTTTTAAAAGCAATTAATTTCACTTACCATTTCATGCTGCTGTGGCTGCTTTCTTACCTTGTGTGCTGACCAATGTCTTTCGATTAACGGTGTTTGGTATTAAAGAATTTTATTTTGGGAACAAAGATTTCAGGCATTTCTTAAAATTCAAGGGAGGGGGGGGCAGGGATTTCTTCCATGATATGAAATATTATGATAAGTTAAAAAAGTTATTAAATGGTGTATGTTTGCTGGTTTGATTGCTAAGATTGTAATGTCCCAATTGTGGAAAGGATATGATTCTAAAGATAAATTTGCTGGATATATGTGGAGATGCAGAAAGAAATTTAATAGTGTGGCATGAAACTTAGAGATCCATATGTCAATTCGTGGTTCTCTCAATCAAATGTTATGTGTGTATTTGTAATTTGAGAGCATCTATAAAATTGTTATGTATGGTAGTCCAGTTTATTATTGGATCTTTATGTTTTCTTATCCAGTTTGAAACGTTAATAACTTCAAAACTTTTGTAATTTGGAAAATCTAAATATATCACCTAGAGGAAGATTGGGAGATTCTAGTGGGGGCAGCTAGGCATCATATAGTGGGGGATGAGTGTTGGACTTAAATTCAGCATCCTGTGCTCAGTTCCTTCTATTATATCTTGGGTTTTAGGCATGTTACATAAGTGATCAAGGGTTCATTTGAAAGGTCTTAGTGAGATCTGAACTAAAAAAAAAAAAAAAAAAAGTGAAATTGTTGTTTATAATGCCGGCATATATGAATCAAAGATGGAAGTATAATTTGAGGAAATGAATTGTAGAAGATAGAGAGATCCAAGATGAATCCCAAAAGTAACATGCAAATAGATAGCAGGAGTACAAGGCCTGTGGTCATTCACTACACCTTTGCTAGAAACCTCTGTGATTTGCAATGCAAACTTCATGTAGTTTACTTCTGTTACCATAAGCCCATTGTGTAGATATTAACATTGTAACATCATGTGATTTTTGTTTCCTTATTTCATTCACTACCTCTCAACTCTTCTAGTTCCCCTGTAAATCTATTCATATAGATGTTTTCACACATTATTACAATGTCACACACCAAAATACTGGTATTCAGTATAAAATCTTCATTTGTAATAAATAATTTCAGCATACTAATTGGTAGAATTTAAATCGTAATGGATTTTAAATTAACCCTTTTTTAATGAAAATTACTTCGTTTTTAAAAATTTCTGCATTACTTGATAATATAAACTTGTAGCTACAATTACAAATATGCATTTCTGTGGATATGAATTTTATGGTAATGTTGGTGATCAGTTTAATTAAAAAGTAGTGATGCATGTCTGTCTCTTATAATCCTCCTTTCTTACATCAGTAGAAAAGTATAGAAAATTACTGAAAAATCTGTTAGATGTTACTGATAAGTCTATGAGATTGGCATCTCTGCTATAGTTAATTTAATATTCATATAACATTAAGATGCTGTTTTGTAAATTCACATTATTGTAATAAGAAAAAAAAAAAAACAGGGTTAAATCTTGAAACATTTTACTATGTTATTTTTATTTCTAGAAAAAAATATTTATTAAAACAATACTTAATCCGAAATAGGACTAATTTTAATTTGTCATTATGAAGCATAATAATTTAAGGTGTAACAAAGTTTCTTTTTTTTTTTTTTTTTTTTTTCTCTCGTATGTGATATTCATCTTTTGAAATATCTACAATCAGTACTTTTTGCAAAAAAATCTACATGGCAACTAATTTTCAAAACAGTATTGTTACAAATGCTGTGCTAATGGAGAATCACTTCTCAAACGATTTTTTCAATGAGCATGTTCTAAACAAAAATTATCTATTATTTCAAAATTTTCAGTTTTTAAAATAATTTATTTAACTTTTATTATAATTAAGATTGATTCTGTCTATAACTGTTAATATGACATAAATAAATACTAGTATAGTTTTACTAATATTTATAACTATATATTAGTAAACTAACTATACTAGTTAATACTAGTATAGTTTAATATAATATAGTTTTACTTATTTTAAATCATGCTTTATATCTAATATTTGCTTTTATATCTAATTATAAATGCTTTATATCTAATATTTACTTTTTATATATAATTATAAATGTTATTTTTATTTTATTTTTATTCATTGTAAAATTTTGTTCCTTATGCATTATTTATTTAATTTAGAAAGGTGTTGATTATACTGTTGAAAAATGTCAAGAAAACCCATATAGTTTTACACATGGTGTAAATATTTTCAATAACCGACACAAAAGTGTGAGGTATCTTTCTCCTGTTAATTTTCAAGAAGCTACAGCTGCTGATCTAATTGTAATCGATGAAGCTGCTGCTATTCCTTTACCTATAGTAAAAAAGTGGATGGCTTCATGTTCTGTTCTCATGGCTTCTACTATAAATGGGTATCTATTATTTTTTTATCAATAATGTGTATGGATCGTCTCTTATACCATTAAATATGAGTTAAGTTCAATTAGTTTGGTAACAAGGCTTTTTCAGCAGATTTATTTTTTAGTAAAAATTAACGCCACCGCAGCGGAAGTTGCGCTAATGCGCCAATAAAAAGAGCTGCCAATGCGCCAAAAATAGAGACTGTTTTGAATCTATGTTAAACTCTATATCGGCCCATTTTCTACCGAAATCCGATTGACTACTTTGATTTTAAATAAAGTATTTTGAATTTTGAAAGTGTTTTGATTTTAAATAAAGTGTTTTATATATTTTATGATTTGTCACAAAAATTGTAAGTGTAGATTGGCGGCACTTAAAAACTGCCAAATCTGTAGCTCGGTGGCGTTAATACGTAAGTATCAATAAATATTGTTTACACAGTAGTGAGGCATTTGTAAACATTTATTTCAAACGTTGAATGAATCATAAACTTTTTCATCAAAGAAAATCTGCGTCAAGCTTTTGAAATTATGTCACAGCTGCTTATTGAATGCTTTTAGTATTTCTGAATCTACAATTTGGATGCTTTTTGTAAGGTCTGAAGAGATACAAATCACTAAGTAGCAGAATTATGCTATAGGGGGAGTAGGGTCAATTATCATCAAAACACATAGTTTGCTTGCACTGATGTATTTCTATGATCTGAGATGTACCAAATTTGAATACGAGATCGTTTGTTTAATATTCCCAAGTAATTTGAAGAGCAGAGAACATACAACTGTTACACATGCTTAAGGGCTCTTCTTAACCTACTTTTTGAATTGCCCTTCATTTATTAGAAACAATCTTTATGTGCTTTTAAATTATTAATATAAAATGAAGTACAAATTTATAGAATTAAGAATATAACTTTTAATTCTTGAACAGTCTTTTTTTTTTTTTAATGGGACTTTTCATCTTTTAAACAATTTTAAACCTGCAAACAAATGTTTAATTGATGAGCAATAAAAAGTAATTTAGTATTATTTTAAATTTATTCTTGAGTCATCTTACAGAGAGATTTGTGTTTATTGTTTTTGTATAATTGTATTTTTAACTTCTTTAAGCAAATAGTATAATATTAGCATTTCAATAGTTTAGAATGAGTCATATTTAATTACATGTATTTATTTTAATTCTCAATCACAATATTTTTTTTTACAGACATTAATTCAAATCGATTAAACTGACAATAGAAAGTATTTATATTTTCTTTTAAAAGGGTTTTACTTTTCATTATATTAAAAAGTAAATTAAATTATTAAAGAAATAACAGTGTTACTCTCCTTACAGTGTGGCGATAAAACCGATGAGTTGGGAAATTTATCTATCTGGAAGTCAGGGAAATTCTTAAAAATATCTAAAAATTGGGGAAAATTGCCATTTAACACCAAACTTGTACGGCAATTAAGCACGCATATCATCGGTGATTTTGCAGCCAAGCATGCCTGGCAACTTCGATCATTACTTATTTTACGGCAACCTTATATGCGCCACCTTAAATTAATGATTATTCGTAATATTTTTCCGCTTCTTTTCACAAGTTTCTTAAAAACAAGACAATTGTTAAAATAAAGCATGCAAATTCCTCTTAATAATATTAACAAAAATAGTTTAAATGAAAAAAAATTTATTTATTTTAGTAAGTGGCTATTTTGTAATAATTCATGGGTTTACTGTGAGATACTGTTTTAATAGATTTTTTTAGAAAAATGGTAAATAGGGTTTTCATAACTTATATTGTACACAGACAGTGATTCTGAGTAGGAAGTAATCCAGAAAACTAATATAATTAGTAGCCGTAAGTCAGGAAAATTTTTTTTCTCCTTTTTTGTAGCCACCCTGTCCTTGTGAAATTTCAAAATGTTATAAATACTTTATAAAATAATTTATTTGTAAAGAAATATTTTTGTTCTTAGATTGACTTCTATTGATACATTACTACAATCAACGGACATTGAAGTGTATATTTGTATATGCATAAGATCTATTAGACTAAAAAAAAAAAAAAAAATATGTATATGAAAGTTTAGTATTGGTAACTCATAAATTGTAATAAAACAAAATGCATAGATCGAGAACACTCATTAGTTAATTTGTTGAATTATCAATGAATTTGTCAATGTTAGAATTATACTGTAAACATTTTTAAGTTTCAAGATTTTACAAAAAATTTAACATTTAAATGAAATCTTGTTAGTAATAGTGATGACGAAAAAAAGTTTCAAGCTATTTGTGTATTTTTATTATTTAAAATAAATGTTGTACTTGTTAAAAAAAAAAATAATCATGTTACTGTTCTTTTATTTATTTATTTTAATTAGGTGTCTGTTTTTACAGGTATGAAGGCACAGGGAGATCATTGTCTTTAAAATTATTGAATCAGTTAAGAAACCAGAGTGTAGCACAAGCAGAGAAAAGTAATTATTTTTGTAACTTATAATAAATGATACCAAAAACATACTTAATTTTAGTCAGGTCATCAGATTTACCTGTTTGCTCTCTTAAATCGTTATGTTTATCCAAATGTTATTGGGCCATTAAAATTTTCCCTTTTTGCATAGAACAAGATATGCATTGCTTTAATTCTTTGTGTTACTTACAATAAAACTTTTTGATGAAAATAGAACTTTAATTTAAAAAATTTTATAAATCATTTTTAGTAATAAATTTCTTAATTAACATAGATATTTGTAATTGATTATTATTTTTCTTGCACAATTAATGTAACATATAATTTGTATCTATTAAATGATTCAATCAGTTAATTTTTGTATTTTAATTATCAATATAATGAAACTTTAAAATTTAATTGTTCCTTTAAAAGTATATACTAATATGTGAAAATCTGAAAGACTACATTGTAACTGTTAACATATCACTTATTTAAAAAAAAAAATTTTATCACTTTTTACATTCATAAATACCTGCCTCTCCCTTTCAATGTTGAATCTGCTCATCAGGTATTTAGAGTGATGAATTAAAAATTTTAAAAATAGCCAATCATCTGATTTTTTTCGCCCAGAAGACTGCAATTATTTGTATATATGAGGCATTGCAATATTCATTTTAAAAATAGTAGTCTTGTTTATGATTAATTTTGCATCAACTCTCGAGTGCCTGATGAAATTTATTTTCTTTTTATATAATGCTCAAATATAGAACAGTTTTAAAGAAAAGTCATTTGAGAAAGCAATACTCTATATTTATAATAACAGCGATATTCTAAAAATTAAGTTTTTTAAGTCGTTTTAATCAATATATGATCTGCTATAATAATGTACTTAATCTTAATGAATTTCTAAATTTGTTACTAAGTTAAAAAAAAAAAAAAAAAAAAGAGAGAAAAGAAATATTTACCTTCAGTTTTTAACTTTAAAAATCAGTTTAATTTTCTAAACATTTGTTATTAAAGCTCTTTTTCGAATTCATGGTAATATTGTTGAATTCCATTTTCAAAAAATCATGAAATTTATTATAATTTAGATATGCTGAAGAAATTAAAAGAATTGAATTAAAAGTGTTTTTTTTATTTCTGTGAATTAAAATTATATTTGAAAAATAATCACTTAGATGGGGGTTTATCATAGAAATTTCATTGTATACGAATATTCTTTCATCTTAACCTTGTATCATATTTCACCTTGCATTTTTTGTAATGTTTGTCATGCTATGTATCTATAAAAAAATACTTATATGAAGTTATGAATAGCATCTTTCTTAATGTTTCAGGGAAATTATGAGAATAATTATACATTCATCCATTAGCATAAAAGTTCTTAGTGTAATGTAATATAGTACGAGGGTAACCTATTCTAATTTAAACAAAATTTTGTTTCATTCTGGAAGTTAGGATGCTTTACAATCTTTAGTTTTATGTTATAAAATATCTCGAAGGAGGAATCAAAAGAAATATTGGTTGTAGCTTTGCATTCCAAAGCTGCCTAGCAGAGCTATCAGCAATGATTGTGATGGTTAAAAATCACTTTCATTGTTTTTCTTTATTAGTCGACTAAGTTTTTTATTGTTAGTATTACCAGGGAAAAGTTATTTGCTTTCTATTTTAAATGCAGATTTTTATATTTTATGCTTGAATTAAGTTATGGGATCACTGGAAATAAAAAGTTTTCTTTATTTATGTGTTTTAAATTTAATTCTCAAATCTTACAAGTGACTGTAACTAATTTAAAATTAATCGATGAATAATTACAATAATACATACACTACATTTTTATATAATTATTGAATCAATCTTAAATAAATTGTAACATAAATTTCTTGATTTTATTGCAGGTCATATTTTACATGAGATTCAATTAAATGAAGCTGTTCGATATGCTAATGGAGATGGTATTGAAAGCTGGCTAAATGGGCTATTATGCCTAAATGCTACAATGGATTCACTATCTGAAATATTCTTGGAGCCACCAAAATGTGAAGATTGTGATTTGTATCCTTTGATTTTTCATTTTAATGAATTTTATTTTTAAATATTGTTATTTTCTTATATTTAAAATTGATTAAAAAGATTATTTTTTCTAGTTTTTAAACTTTCAGTATTTTTTTCTTTCCACTTTTATAATAAATAACGATGTTAGCAATTTTAACCAGCGTTGAATAAATTAAGAATTGTAACATCTATTGGACACATCAATTTTCAGAATTTTACTTATCTTAGTTTTTTTTAAATTAAAATCATAGCATATATATGTGTTCATGGTTAAAATTTTTTTTATTAAAACTTGTTTATTCAGTATAGTAAATTGTTATGAAAATTATTCATTTTACTATTATTTAAATATAAATCAATTTTCTGAAATCTGTTTTAGAATGATAGCAAAGTGATTTTAATAATGAATTCACTCAATAAATTATAATCAGTAGTATTCTTTTAAATTATAAAGTGCACATTAGATGTTAACCCACTTTCTATTTGGAAATAATATTTTTAGATTGTATATACTAATTGCTCAATCATATCTCCTACTCTGCATTAAAAATTAATATCAGAAATATTCATACTTACTATCTAATTTTCTTGTTTAAAATTGTACAAGAAACCTTGACTTTTAGAAAAAGATATTATGTTAACAGAGATACTTTATTTAGTTACAACAAATTTGCAGAAGAATTTTTGCAGAAAGTTATGTCCTTGTTTGTTTCTTCTCACTATAAGAATTCTCCCAATGATTTATTAATGATAGCTGATGCTCCTGCCCATCACATTTTCTGTCTGTTGCCTCGAATGACTGATGCTGTCAAAACACCACCCAAAGTTTTATGTGTCATTCAGGTAAGAAAAAAAAAAAAAGAGCTTTAATTCTAGCAAAGATTTTAAATTCTACAGTACAAAGGAAGAATCATGATTTTAACAATTTTTTAAGGTTGTTTTAAATTTAAAATTTATATTCATGTTAATTCCAATGTCATGTTTGTAATTCAAGAACTTTTAAATTCTGGATCTCTTATTTCTGTTTTGATATTTTTGTGAATATAAATGATCTATTGCTCTCTTAATATGTTAATCTATTTATATTATGTTTATAAATATAGATTAACCTTCCAGCGGTCACGGAAATACCGACAGAAAAGATCGCAGCCACTTATCGCATGATCGTATTTCTTAGATACTATACTTTATTTAAAAAAAAGATAGATTAGATTTTGTAGTAATTTTTTTAATTTAAAAATGTAAAGGTTGTATTTATTGAAATTGTGCTTTAAATAATCAATACAATTTATTTAAAAAAATGCTAATTTCTATATTGCTTCTTTATTTAATATATAATATAGCACTATCTAGTCTAAACATACATAACTAAAATCGACTTAGTGTATTGCTCATCTATGCATGACCCCTAGTGAGTTAATAAACAGCATAAAAGTATTTTTCAAAAACATCTTAGTTCTTCTCTAATTTTGTTATAAAATTGGCATAATTATTTTATTTTTAATATTTAGGTTTGCCTGGAAGGGAAAATAAATGCAGATAATTATGCAATTGAAAGAAATCATGGAAAAAGGGCTGCTGGAGATCTTGTGCCTTGGGTTATTTCTCAACAGGTTTGTTTTTTATAATACTACTAGATAGATAGTTTCTAATCAATGTAGTTTTTATTAATCAAATGCTCAGCAAGTATTTAATACTAAAGTTTTCAAAAGATATTTTTGTTCTTGGATCACTTTAAAATTAATTTTGATTAGTTGTTTTTTAAATAAATTAATGCTTTAATTCAATCTGGTGATTTAGTGAACACAATGTTTTGAAACTCAACTTTTTTAAAACATGAAATCATCATTTTACCAATCTGTTTAATATAATATTTTAGGTATTTCAACATAGGAGTTGATTTATTATTTAGATCAAATTCATTAAATAATTTTTTTCCGATTGTATAACTGTCAAAACTATCATTGTTTGCTTGTTATAAAAATGTTCTTTAACTTTTTATGTTTTAACTACTTGAAGAATCTTGAGCATTGATTGAAAAAAATTCCTGTATTATTTGTTGGAACATGTTTATAAATAAGTTCAGTGAAGCAAAAAAAAAAGTTATCTTATAAAGCACATCAATAATTGATTAATCCATGAAAGTCAGGACAGTCAACTTTCTATTCAAAATTCCATGGTCTTTATACAAATGTATAGTTTTCTGATAAATTTTTTTTTTTACTGTGTTATTTAAAGAGAAGGTAGTGCAGATAGGAGAAATGCTTGATTGACCAAATTCTCTTTGTGATATACACATAGAATTTGATTTCTTTATTTTGAAACAAAGTATAATGTTAAATAAGTGTTGCTGAATTAATTTTATTTATTTACAGTTTCAAGATTATGGATTCTGTTCATTATCTGGTGCTCGCATTATCAGAATTGCTACTCATCCTCACTATCAAAGAGTAAGTGGATCATTTTCAGTACGATATGTATTCAATTTTTATCAGATATTACATGCTGCTTTATGTTTATACACTTATTTCAGAAAATAATGTAATGCTAAAAGAAAAGGCATTTAAATTAAAGTTAAAAAAAAAAAAAAATTTTAAAACATATGTGCATATTTTTTTTTTTTTTTTTTTTTGCATTTACATAAAAATTATGCAGTATGCTTAAAAATAAATTATATGTAGGTTATAAATTATATACAATTACTGCTGTATAAATTTACTGGACACATGACCAGAAACAAGCTTTAAATGCTTCTGTATGTAGAAAATGCAAAGTCAAAACTGAGATAGTCATGTTTTAGATGTGGATGCTTAACTTAATTTTCTGAAGAATTATGATGATGAGACATTAGGGAATAGATTTGAGCCAGGTTCAATGGTTTGTTGAAACAGGATTGAAAGGGAACCCTTTTGTATACTTTTAGAATGTGGAAAATATTTCTTCAAAGAATAAAATTAGTTTCTGGAAGATACAGTTGAGGAAAACCTACAGCTACCAAAGGCTCTAAATGACTGATATTTGTAGCAATAGGCACTAATCTTCTTGTGTTGCAGCCACAGGAAGGCTGATCCCTGATCAACTGTGGACAGAAGATTTCACAAAGGAGACATTTATGCAAGACATCCAGCATTGTATATACCTGTCTCATATCACCAAAATAGAATGTTTTATTAAGTTCTTATTCTTGTCAGTTAGAGTGCAAATAAGTGGAGATCCGCAAACTGTAAATCCACTATTATTCCTGTCTTATCCATGAAAGATATGGAGTTGATTATTTGGATAACTTAGCTGACCTGTATATTATCCCAAGAGGCAAAACTGCACAGACTAATGCTCATAAGGGCCAGCATGTTCTCTGGACTTGAACCCAATTAAATATATTTGGGATGCATTAATGAGATGTGCCACTGCATTTTAGTCTATCCTATGCAACCCTTTAGTATTGGGTCCGAATGGCTAGTGCTCTAGCACTCGGTACCATAGGTTTTGGGTTCGAGTCCCGATGATGCCATGAATGTTTATAGTGGTTCGGAATCCACTTTAAGCCGTTGGTCCTGGTCTCATATGACCGTAGAGCATCACAGAGCCCAATCAGACATCTCACCCACATCACTCCCAAATTGTAAAGGGGCAACTCGGTTCCAGGCACAGTGGTGTGGTGTGGTGTGATGTAGTAGTAGTAACAGAAACCTTTTAAGGCTCTTTCGCACCGAGGCGAGAGACGTGAAGATTCAAGAGGCAAGCGAGAAAAATTTTTCAACCCCTTCACAGCGAAACGTCAGAAATAGCATTACACCCAGTGAAGTTCCGCTTCGAGTTGAAAGTTGGTCAACTCGGAGCGGTGCATCTCAAACCGGTTTCAGACGAACGTGGTGAGGCTAGTGATTGGTCAAATTTTTCGCTTACGTCTTCTCGCCTCAGTGGGCACGAGCCTTTAGTGTCTTGGAGTAAGTTATTTTGACACAGCAATGTGCTTTGTTGCTAATTGATGTAATTAATACCATCCTTTGGGCATTGAATATCACTATCATGCTTATATAACTATTAGAAATAATCATTTTTCTTATTGAAGTGCAATATATGTATTCTTATTGGATACTATGTTCCATTTTGTATATTTTAAAGACAGAAAAAAAAAAATTTAATTATTAAATTCTTTTAAGTCCATTTAGGTACATGGAAATACTAAAAATATTTATTTTAAGTTACCTGATAAAAAAATGAAAATCTGATGAAAGAATAAAATATTTAAGTTTCTCAGTAGTTTACATTAAGGAAAAACATTTATGCTTTAAATAACAAATTATTAATTGGAACATATTTGAAAAAAATTAAAAACTAGAATTTAAATTCCGCTTAAAATTTAAACTTTCAGAATTAATCTTTTTAAGATATCTTAATATACAATTATAAAGATTTTTTTATCAACTCCTTATTACTGTCAAAATATATTAGATAACTTTTTTAATTTAATTATTATTTTTAAATATTTTTTTGTAATATTCTGCAGTAATAATGTCTTTATAAATAATAAATTTTTTTAAATATATATTTGTTTACAGATGGGATATGGACAATGTGCTCTTGAACTCTTGTCAGAATTTTATAGTGGAAGCCTAATTGCAGAAGGCAAAAGTATAAATTCTACTTCTGAAGAAAAGGGAAAAAAATATCTTTACTTTGCCCATTACAGAATTTACAACAGGAACCTTTGGATTACCTTGGTGTCTGCTATGGTCTTACTCTTGAATTATTTAAGTTGGTTTTCAATATTTTTAAATTTTTATAACATTTATTGATAATTAAAATTATATAAGACATTGCATTGTTTGAGAAAGTGAAACTCTAACCCAATTTTTTTTGTTTATATATGTATATAAAAGCAAACCAATATACAGGGGCTTATCAAAATAATGGAAACACCATAGATTTATAAAGAATCCTTTAGTATAGTGTAGAACCGCCTTTGGCATGTAATGCAGCTTGGATTCGCCTAGGAATCGATTCATACGAGAGCTGAATAGTGTTTAACGGAATATTATACCGTGAAAGTTCTGGGAGGGATGCCTTCGGAAGATATCGATTCCATATTGAACGCTCTAGAATAGACCATAACGGTACAATGATACTGAGGTCGGGTGACTGTGCGGGCCAAGGTAGATGTTTAACTTCATCCTTGTGCTCATTAAATCATGATTGGACAAGTCCCACTGCATGGATGGGTGCATTATCATCCTATAAGTTTGCATCATAGGATGGTGATGGTCAGCCAAAATTTCTCTATACTTCTCCCCAGTGATCCTTCCTTTCAGGGTTATGATTGGTCCAGCAGGTAAGTGGGCACGACGTGGCTTCCCATATCATGACAGATCCACCTCCATGCTTGACAGTTGGAAGGAGACAATCACGATCATACGCTTATGCAGGTGTCCTCCAAACGTGCACCCGTCTTGTTGTAGGGAAAAGAGTGAAAGACGATTCTTTAGACCATATTACTTTCTACCACTTACCAATCAACCAGGTTTTGTGAGTCTGGCACCACTGTAGACGACGTTTGGCATTAATATCTGTTGCAAGTGGCTTGGGAATTGCTGCTCTGGTGTAAATCTTCTGTTTATGAAGGTGCCTTCTAACTGTAATGATTGACACTGGAGAATCCAGATGTTGATTGAGCTCTGCCGTCACATTTGCTGCAGTTGTTCGCTTTTGAGACATCACAATCCGCTTCAATACCCGTCAATCTCTTTCACTAAGCTTCTCTTTCCGTCCACTCTTTTGCTTTGCCAAGCTTGTCATACCACGCTGTGTGTATGCTGTCATGACTTTAGACACTGTACCTCTAGAAACACCTCAAAGTTGGGATGTTGCTGTTACACTTGCTCCAGCTAGACGGGCTCCTACAATTTGGCCTCTTTGAAAATCTGAAAGGTTTGACATTTGATGCGTTTGAAATAAATCCGAGACTTACAGAACTTCAATAAAGCTACCGCATTCTACCAGAATATATACATTTCTATTTTTAAAAAACTGGTAGCTATTATTATATTTTAATGCGTACGAAGCGCATTCAAAAATGTCACTTTTATTCACAGGTGTTTCCATTATTTTTATTATTATAATAATTGAAATTTTATGTTGAACTTCCTTGGAGTTTTTATTTTCTAAATAATTGTGAAGTGAAATATGATAAAATGCACTGAACTTTAAAGAAAATTTATTTTATTAAACTAAAAACAAATTCTGTTTTTAAATATAATTCCCAGCACAAAAATCAGGAAAAAGTGCAAAATAATCAATCATCAGTAAACTAATAGCTACTAAATCAATACTATACAGTATAATTAAAACCAAAGTTTAAAAAAAAAAAATTCCTTCAATTTAAAAAAGAATGAAAAAATCTAAAACTCTTAGCATGTTTATACAGGTGACGACAGAACAGGGAAATCACAGAAACGTCAGGAAATTTCATCTACTTGGAAAAGTGAGGGAATTTCGTAAAAATATTTTAAAAATCAAGGAAAATTGCAAACGATAGCATTTTGTGCCAAACCTGCTCGCGATCTGCGATATTGTAGGATCGCTATAATCGGTAATTTTGTGACCAAACATGCTTGACAATTCAGATCGTTGCTCATTTTACGACAATCTTATGTACGTTTTTTTTTTATGATGGGCAGTCTAATTTATGATTTATCTTTGACTAGTGTGTGTTTGCTATTACTTGTGCTCTGCTTGTACTCATGCTATTTGCTTAAGCCAATTTAAAAAGCAAGGATTTTAATATTTTATTATTAATAAATATTTATTGTGTTTTAAGCTCCATCCAAATGGGAGTAAGAATTGAGTCAAGTCAACCCAACCCTGAGGCGATCATATTTCCGTGTCTCCGTCCGACCGCGAAAAATAAGCCTTGTTATCTCTGGCTGTAAGCTACAGCTTGTCGTAAATGGGGTCTGCGAGAATCTCTCATGCACTGAAAAACTGACTCTGGTCAGAATGGGGTCGAGATGTATGATTCTCACAAAATGAAAGCTGCTCGTCCCTCATGCGCTTACATCTGGAAGCTGCTTTAAGCTTTTATTCATTTCTTAAGCTTATTATCACAATCCTTTAGCATCTGTATTGATTGCTATTTGCTATTAATGTATTTAATTACTAAGTCTAATAAAAAAAAATTTATATATTTCAAGTATATTACGCATGAAATGCCTTATATTTCAAAATATGTCGAAAGTATATTTTTTTCTTAAATTCATTTACTCAAGGTTTACATATAAGAGGAAATTAAAAAAAAAAAAATTCATGTAGCATTCAAGCATATTGGCGACAATGTTGCAAAGCAGTAAACCAGGTAGAATATTTTCCAACCATATGCTAACGACAATAATGATAATTCTGGTAACCCTATCTGAAGCTAACATATTGTTTCCATTCATTTGTTTCATTGTATATGATCTATGGTATCTGTGCTATTTTTTCGTTTTTCTATTCAACTTTATTTTTTGACTCAGTTGAGTAGGGGAAAAAATAATTAATATTATTATTATTATTTCTAATATATGTTTTGATACTTTTCCTGTTGCAAAACTTTCACCAACATCAGATTTTTCATTTTGATAACAACTAAATAAACCATCAATATAAACAATTTCAAAAAAAAATAAAACAATTTATTTAATTTAAAAAAGAAATTTATAGACTTAGTATAAACTTAAGAAATAAAAACATACTATATTTGGTGATTTATCATTTGTCCCCATTAATGCGTACATAAGCCGACCCCCATAAATTAGGTTTAGAAAATTCTAAAATTTATCGATTTTACACGGAAATACATGGTTACACATTTTAAGTCCTTGGTTTTCAGATATAAATAGAATAATTATTATTTCAATTATCATGGAATATTGTCTAAGAATCATTTAGTTCATGAAAATTAATTTAACCTCGCTTAATAATAGATTTTCAGATTCCGTTGATGGAATAAGTAATTAAAAACTATTCACACGATAAATTGTGGAAGTATTTCATTTATGTGTACTTATTTAATGATTTATTTTTTTTCAGATTTTGGAAAAAAAAAATCAATTTATACCTTTTTATCTGAGACAATCTGAGGTATGATATTTAGTATATCTAATTTTTAAAAAAAAATTAAAAGCATAAAATATTTTAAATAGTCAATAAATATCAATTTTTCTTTTAGAGTGAAGTTACTGGAGAGCATTCCTGTATCATGATAAAAAATCTCAAAAAAGGATCTCCCAAAGCCAATCTATGGTTAACAGACTGCTATACAGACTTTTTAGAAAGATTTGCTTCTTTTCTTATAACAGCATTCAAACATATTCCTTCATCTTTAGCACTTAACATTTTCCAATATGCAGATGTAAAACTACAAAAAGGTAAAAATTTGTTCATTCCTATGATATTTTAATGCATACAATAACACGTTAAAATAGAAATGATTTTAAAAACAGCACTTTAGTATTATTACACTTGTGGAATAGATACATATTTTAAGCCTTTTAGCCATTTTATCTATCTTATAGAGAAGAGTAGTAAAAAATAGATTACCTTCCGTAGAAATTTCATTGAACCAAACTTATGTACTTTTCAAACTCATCTACTTTTTGTCATATTTAAATAAAGAGCTATACAGTATTCTGATTAAAGTAAAATTATGGTTTGTTTGTGGTTTATTTTTTAAATGCAAAAGATTTGATCACAAAATATTTTCTATTAGCAAATTTGTCCATAATGAGATAGTATCAAAACTCTTCAAACTGTATTCAGTCAGGCTTTTTACTTTATAATAATTAAAACATACTTCTTATGGAACATTAAAAATCTTACATATCATGCATGTTGGTACTTCTAATTTACCCAGAAGTCTTCCACTTCTTTAATTTTATAATTAAAAGACAAATTTTTCATATTTTAAAGAAGCAAGAAAGAAAATCACTAAATTTCCAATTTAGATTTTTATTCCTTTGTATAATGAGTAGTTTTGTCTTAATATTTAGCTGCATTACTGTTAATAGATTTTAAATATAAACAGTTATTAATTATTTTTTGGGAGCGTTTCTAAGGTTATGTATTATTCTTAATTTATATAAGCAATATATTTTATTTTGAAAATGTACAATTTATATGGAAGGTTTGTATATAGTTATATACAGGGTGATTATAACAAGACTTTCTTGATATATGAAACGTTAGATATACTATTCGCAGAAACTAAACTAAATTTTAGTAAGTGGAAAAGTTAAAACAACCAATTAAGACAAGTAACAAAAAAGCAAAATATTTTGTGTTTCACAAATTTTCCATTTGTCCTCCTTCACACGCGATGACACTTTGTAGTTTGCGGGTTTTTCATATGATTCTTGAACTCATAGGACAAAATACTGTAAAACAAAATTTTGTTCAGAATTTTTTCGCCAAATAACGGATTGCGGTTATAAGTAGTGAATTACAATCATATGGCGAAGCACAAGTTGAAAATAAACAAAGGAAAGTATTGAAAAATTTATGAATATAAATGGGAAATATGAACAAAAATTGCTGAAAATTAAATAAAATTTTAGGGAAAATGTACTTGTCCCAGGATGCTGGAATTCTATTTAACTGCTGAGTTCACGTTGGATTGTATACCTCCAAACTTTTTTTTAAAAATGATTTAAATAGTAATTTCTGTGATAATTTATAATCACAGGTTATGTAAGTTATTATTAGGTTATTTAAATTCTATCAGATAGTTGTCAAATTGGTTTGTGACCCTCCAGACACCATTTAATCTGAACTCATGCTTAATCTGTGATCAAGATCCTTCAATTGTGTTAGTATATGCCACTGTTTCTGTATCTTTAAAATGTTTAGAATGATTTATTGTTTGATAAGTAAAACCTTCATCTCCTAAACAATCATAAATTATGGTAGAATTACTCGCAATCCTTTCCGTACTGACGCTCAGCAGGGTTTCCTTCGTCCTATCCTCCATCCAGTTATACGTAATTCTCATAATATCGCATATTTTTGATTGAAAAAAGCCACAATTTTTTATGAAATCTCTCTACATTTCATGCTACACCATTAAATTTCGTACAGAATCTCCACATATGTCCATCAAGTTTATCATTAGTAACTGTTAGAATCATATCCTTTCCATTAAGGCACACAACATTATTAGCAATTAAACCTTCAAACATACACCATTCAATAATTTTCAACTTACCTTGACATTCCGAATTCCTGACGAAATCCTTGTCCTCCCTTCTTTGAATTTTAAGAAATTCCTGGAATTTTTGTTCCTGAAATAAAATTCTTTAATACCAGACATCGCTAATCGAAAAACGTTGGTCAGTGCACAAGGTAAGAAAATAGCCGCATGAAATGGTAACTTGTGAAATGAATCGTTACTAAAATTAACGGTTTTTAATTCTTCTAGATCATCTCAGTACTTAATTAAACATTTTAATTAATCGTGGCCAATCAGGCATTTAGAGTTACCTTCGTTTATCACATTTTGCAATTTTCGCTCACTTAGCGGCCAAACAAAAGACGTCAAATTCCAACGGCCCCTATTTTGAGATTTTGCCAAATTTTGTAACTAAAAGGCAAAGCGATAATTTGTTTCATTTGTAGTTCGAAAATCTGGTAACTATAGTTCTAATAATTACAATGATACTCACAATCGTCCCTCTCACTGTCTCTCTCTCTCTCTCTCTCTCTATATATATATATATATATATCATATAGAGAAAAGTAAATAGTTTAAAAAACCAACAGAGTTTATATAAATCTTTATATTCTCCCATTAAAGCTTTTCCCAACTTTTTTTTAATTCTTATGATGCTATGATGTTCATATTCACTATTACACTGAAGTGACAAAAGTCATGGGATAGCAATATGCAAATTTTCAGATGGCAGTAGCATCGCGTAGAACAGGTATAAATGCGCAGTGCTTTCGCAGAGCTTTCATTTCTGTTCAAGTTATTCATGTGAAGAGGTTTTGACGTGATGATGACCGCACGACGGGAATTAACAGACTTTGAACGCGGAATGTTAGTTGGAGCTAGACGCATGGGTCATGCCATTTCGGAAATCGTTAGGGAATTCAACATTCCCAGATCCACTGTGTCAAGAGTGTGCCGAGAGTATGAAATTTCAGGCATAACATCCCACCATGGACAGCGCAGTGGTCGACCGCCTGCACTTAACGACCGAGACCGGCGACGTCTGCAAAGAGTCGTAAATTCTAACAGACAAGCAACACTGCGTCAAAATAACCGCAGAAATCAATGTGGGACGTACAAGGGACTTGTCTGTTAGAACTGTGTGGAGAAATTTGGCTTTTCTTGGGCTATTCCAGCAGAAGACCGACTCGAGTGCCTTTACTGACAGAACGACATCGCTTGCAGCGACTCTCGTGGGCACGTAAGCATATCGGTTGGTCCCTAGATGAATGGAAAACCGTGGCCTGGTCCGATGAGTCACGATTTCAGTTGTTAAGAGCTGAAGGTAGGGTTCGAGTGTGGGCGCAGACCCCACGAAGCCATGGACCCAAACTGTCAGCAAGGCACTGTTGAAGCTGGTGGTGGCTCCGTAATGGTGTGGGCTGTTTTTTCATGGCATGGACTTGGTCCTCTGGTGCGACTGGACCGAACATTGACTGGAAATGCTTATGTTCAGCTACTTGGAGATCACTTGCAGCCATTCATGGATTTCATGTACCCAAACAACGATGGAATTCTTATGGATGACAATGCGCCATGTCACCGGGCCACAACTGTTCGCGATTGGTTTGAAGAACATTCTGGACAATTCCAACGAATGATCTGGCCACCTAGATCGCCCGACATGAATCCCATCGAGCATTTATGGGACATCATCGAGAGGTCTGTTCGTGCCCAAAATCCTGCACCATCAACACTTTCACAATTATGGACGTCTATCCAGACAGCATGGCTCAATATTCTTGCAGAAGACTTCCAACGACTTGTTGAGTCCATGCCACGTCGAGTTGCTGCACTTCGCCGGGCGAAAGTAGGGCCGACACGATATTAAGAGGTATCCCATGACTTTTGTCACTTCAGTGTATATTGTACATTCAGCTGTTTATATTTGAGGAGTACCTATGGTATATGTAGCAATTACAAAACCTCTTCTGTAATTCAAATAAATTTACAACTATCAAAAAATGTTTATTATTTATTTTTATTATAGATCTCACTCTTGAACAACTTCAATGGTTTCTATCTCCCCGCAGTGTGCAGAGAATCCACGCCTACAGTTCTGATAAAGCTGATTATTATTTGGTACTGGATTTATTACCTATCATTTCCGATATTATTTTCTAGGCTATCTTGGTAAACCTTTCCTGTCATATACCAAAGAAGTAAGTTAGAAAAATAATAAGTAATGCATTTTTAATATTAATGTACAATTGAATACCATATTCATATTTCAACTCTTACATTTGTTTATCTTCTGGGAAGATTGAATATTTTTTTTTAATTATATTTACATTTTTAGTATAATTTATTATTAGCATATATGCATTTCGTTGTTGGGTTTCGTTCGGCACAAATCGATTTTGAAATGAAAAAATTAAGCTCTTCTCAACTTAATGGCATGGTAGCTTCTTTTGTGGGTCATGGATATTCCTTGGGGCCATCATGAATGAAAAAAAAAAAAAGAAAGTAGCTAATTAAGAATGTTTTGTCACCCCAATCTTGTTATAGAAAAAATTTGCAAACCCGTTTTGGCATACCATGGTTTTATTTAAGAACATTTTATAATTTTTTTTTCTTTGCTACTGTAAAATTAAACTTTATTTCAAATAAAAAAAATATTTGTTTACTTAATATGTTAAAATTTGTCAGAATTTATTATGTTGACTTTGCATAATTTGTTATCAATTCTTTTTTCATTTAAATAAGAAGGCCTATTTAATTGTGTGATTATAAATCACTGTAGCTTTTATTTTTTATTTAATATGGATGCTGTATAAATAATGTAGTATTTTTAAGCGAACTGATACAGTTTAATTTTCATATATTGTCCCAATGGGCATTCAGTGTTAATCATGTACATTATGTATTATTTTAATATACCTAGTGGTACAAGACTGATAGAGTGAAACATAATTTAATTAAATGCAAGAAGAAAATGCTTTGCAAATAACAGAAAAATATATTCTTATTTTGAACTTCATGGTTCTGAATTAAAAGTTGGGGTTTATTATTATTTTTTTAATTTAATAATCAATGTTTCTGGTCATGGTGAGAACTTTTTAAAAGATTGTTTCTATACCCAAGCTTGTTCAAAAACTTTAAATCGGATTATCCATTTGATTTTTTTTATTATTAACATAACTGAAAAATGCCTTTTCATCAAGATTCATCTATAATTTTATTTACATATGGGCATTCTTTGTTTAATTATCTAAAATTGGGGTAGTGGTTTCTTTTTATGTGAATATAAATTAATCAGACTTTCTGTTTCAAGAAAATAAGTACATAATTTATTTCTACAAGAAGATATTATAAATGGAATGGATTAAACTAAATATATTCATGTATATGCAAATTTTTTTTTTTTTTCTAATGCAGCTGGCAAACACATGTAAATGCAAGTTTAATCATCCATTTTTCATTCAATGAAACAAGGCTATCTTAATAATACATCATAAAGGTGCCCTAAGTGCTTTTGTGTGTATTAGTGATTATTAATATGCATCTCTACAATTAAAATTATGTTCCAAATAAATACATGCTTACTGCAAAAACAACATATTAGTACAAAAATCGTGCAATATATAATCAGAATATGGTTTATTAAGTCTTGGCATATTAAAAATAATCATGTAATTGCTCTATTAGATCAGATTTTCATTTTCAAAGAAGCTGCCTCATTTCTCTCTATCAAAAGGCACACAAATTATATCCACTCGTATGTTTATATGGTTAAAGGTTATGGTGTTGTGAATCCATACTTTCACAAAATATGAAATCATTAGCTAGTTTATGAATTGAATTTCATTATTGATCATCTTATTAATCATTTCAATTTTTTTAAGCTAAGTGACATTGATGGATCATAAGGGGAATGGAAAATTTATAGCTATATAACTTTGTTTTGATTATCAATTCCTGAGATATGTTTAATTGCAATATAAATTTACTCTAATAAATCCTAGACCTATCTTAATATTATCAAGAGATTTTTTACATATTTATTAATTATGTGCATAAAATTCGAAATTCTTATTAAATTATTTAGAAAATAAAGTCATAGAATTATTTATATATACAGTAGAACCAATGTAAGTCGAACTTCAAGGGAGACGGCAAATTATTCGAGTTATAGAGTTTTCGACTTATGGAGGATTTTGATTTACGCGGATTTTGTAGGGAAATATTCGACTTGTAGAGGTTTATATTCTTTTCTAACTTATTTTGAGTTAGATAGTTAAAATAAATAAAAATTCAAGTTACAGATGTAATAAACATGTTTATTTGCAACTTAAAAATTATATTATGTACTACAATAAAAATAATAATAAAATAGATGTGCATTGCAGTAAAACTGAACTACTTCTGATATATTTGCAATCAACAACAAAGATTTACTTTCGCTAGAGTTCAAATGAAATCAATAGTAATAATAAGAATATTTCATATAATTGGTTATTCTATTTGCGTATACTCATACATTATTTTCTAAGAAACATTGATGTGCATTGTCGGCAAATCCTTAAAGAAGGTAACTTATTTTTCTTCGAGCTATAGAGGTAATTTGTTTCAAATGATCGAGTTGTAAAATCAAACATTGCTAATATTCGAGATACACAGGTCCAAGTTTTGAAGGTTTTCGACTTATCAAAGTTTGACTTAAAGAGGTTCTACTGTATATATATATATATATATAGCAATTTGAATATTTAAATTTATAATTAAATATCTTTCAGTCTGTATTAGTATGTTTTGGGATGCAAGGTAAGTCAGTTGATGAAACTGCCAATGAACTGAATATGAACTCTGAAGAAATAATGAGATCCCTTAGGAAAAGTTTAAAAAAAGATCCTGCAGCAATTGAATTCTAAAAATCTGCTCTTCAAGATAATATTAATGGGTTAACTAATCAGGTGAGTTTTTTAATTTCTCATTTATATTATCAATTTCATTATTTTGAAATGGCATAAACTTGTTCTTTTTTATTTATTAATTGTAAAAAGTGTTGGTGTATAAGGAATTAGAAAACCTCTAAATTAATTTTTACATTAATATATTGTTTATTTTCACAAAATTCAGAGTGCATTTTTACCTATTACCAAATTATTGTAATGAAAGTTAAACATAAAAGAAGATTTCTTGTCCCATTAAATGAATTACATTTGTACCTATTTTAATAAAAACATTTATATTAAAACTCAAATTATTATAAATAAAATTACCATGATAGAAAATTAAAAACTGAATTATTAACGTTACATTGATTTGTTTTATCTTTTTTATTATTATAAAAACAACAAATAATTATGTTACAATTTCAAATATGTTTAGAATATTATATTAATAAAAGTGTGCATATATTTGATATTTCAATACACTTGTAAAGTGATTTAAATCTTAAGATATGTATGGATTTCTTTAAATAATTTACTTTATTTTATGAAATACACTTGTGTATCTTAACTATCTTCTTACTTCCTCCCCCACTTATTCCAAGGAATGTCAGCATCTTGGAAGTGAAAATAGGTCATGCAAAAGAAAAGAAGCTTTGATCATCCAAATCTTTCTGGTCATTCTAAGAAGTATGTATTTTCTAATAATCATTTTATGCTATTGTTCTTTATTGAAGATTTTAATTGTATAAAAAGTCTAAATGTTAGTTGCCAAATTCATCTGCCCTTTCATGCAAATTTATGTTATGAAATTCAGAACTTTTTATAATTATTTACTATAAATAGTCACTATTTAAATGCAATAAAGTAGAAATGTTATCCTACATTCTTTATTTTAATTCAACGGTTCCAATGTAATTGCCCTTCAAACAATGTAAATAAAAACATGCATGAATCGTTTTCTTAAAGAACATTTTCCCAAATCTACCATCCGAAAATTTTTAGACCTTAAGAAAAATAGTTTAATTCAAAAATTTTTAACTTCAAAAACCTAACGAAATCGGCTGTTGTGAAAAACTTGTCCTTAATATGGTCGTTTCGAATATGTTGCTTTCAAAAACAATGAAACTTAAAATTTAATTGTGATAATACGCATAAGTATCTTGCATCAACTGTCAGACTGCCAGTCTGCATTTCTTCCTGGTTTCTGCCATACAAAATGCAAACGTAAAACAATCATTATAGATATGTAGAGTATAATTAAATATGATGCTGATAACAACATAGTCATTATGTTTCAACTTTTATCTAAGCATTTGAAACTGTGATATTTTTTTCAATAATTAACAAATAATAAAACTATATGTTAATATTGAAAATTTGTTGTTTGGTTTTAAAATTGTTCCCAGTATTTTTAAATAAATCAATAGAAATGATAATTCTAAATTTGTTTTATTCAGCTTAGTAACTAAAAAAAAATATTCTATTTATATATCTCTATATATTTGTTAGAATTGCATTGATTAAATGTGGTTTTATAAATACAATGATGACCTGCATTCATCATTTTCTGTAGCTATTCTTTCAAACAACCACATTAGAAACAATAGATCAAAGTTTTGCTGTATAATTTAAAACTTATTTAAAATATATATATTGTCAAGGTATCATTTTTATAAGTATAAACAATTTAATAATAATGTAAAAAAAATAGACAATCTTTAGTCTGTTTCTCCTTGTCTTTAAGATACTATTTTGATATTTCATAATAGTGAACTTTTTAATAATGGAAAACTATTCATTCATTTTTAGAAATAATTATTGTAAAAAAAAAAAAAAAAAAAAATCTCTCTTTCAGGACGAAGAAAAATGTGAAGGAATGAAAGGACTTTTTATTTTTGTATATTTTTAATAAAAGAGCTTATTTTACTAAATTCTTTGGAGTAATTATTAAAAATTTTATATGAATTATTTCAATTAAGAAATTAATAGAGATATCAGTTAAATTAAAGACATTAAAAGATACTATATTATTATGGTCCTAAGAACTCTTCTACCGACAGGCAAATTATATCAGTGATTAGGACTGACAGCCATTTGGCAATTTACCTGGGGGAAGGATATATTAAAATGTAACTATATTTAAGTTTTAAAATCCAAAAGATTTTATAACATACTTATAGGAATACAAATAAATACAGCTTATTATTATTGTTGTTGCATATATAATCAATCAATTATTAATTTTATTTTTAAAAAGTTTAAAAGATCTAATATAAATTTTCTGTAACTTGCTGAAATATCAAATAGGACAAGTATAAAGTAGACATTTTTGCTACATATATAGCGGAAGAAAAAAAAAAAATTGTAATCTTCTATGTGATAGCATTAAAGTTATGGTGTATTGATTTTGCCAAATAAAACTGTTTTAACACATTCTCTACAATATTAAAATAACATCAGGAATTTACTTACATTAATACTGTTTTTTCCAAGTTTCATTATAGTGATCAAAAATTCGGTAAAAAAAAGCTGAAAACACCTAGCCAACTGCACTATGATTTTAATATAATTTACTCATTGAAATAAAGCAGCTGGAAAATTGTAAAAACAAGTAATTAAATTATATTTCCCTCTCCCTCATTCAAATAAGATGAACAATTCTGAAAGATTTTTATTAATATGTTTAAGTGCCAGTGACACTTTCACATGAAGAACAAAGAAATACTGAATTAGATAAATAATTTATAAATTATAAAGCTACAAATGCAATTTCTTTATATAAATAACAATGCCAGAAAACATATAGGCTTATATATATATATATATAAAATATGTATTCATGAAGAAAAACCAATGCATTTGATCAGATAACAAATAATTTCCATGTTCATTGTCTAACATACTTTAACAAATAACTTTCTAAATTCTTTAATAGATACATTTTATTCAAAAGCTCCACATACAAATTTTTATTTCATTAAAACTTGCACAGAACACTCAGTCAAGAAATATTTCAATAATAAAATTAATAAATTTTCAATTAGAACTTGCATTGAATTTAAATAAACCACAATAGTCATTTTATTGCAGAAAGGAAATGAGAATTGGGAAATTTTTTTAATTTATTCCATTTTTAAATGAAATCTAGATCCCTGGAAAAAAGATTATAATGTCTAACCCTTTGCACATTGAATATCATTAAATTGTAGGGAAAATAGCTTAATTTAAAGGCAAATTTTGTGTGTTTCAAAGGAATATTGGGAATTTTCTGTATATTGTTTCCACGAAAATGCTGAAATTGAGATTACTTATCAGCAACTTTCATTAAAAGAATATCGATTTTTATCCAACATTTCATATTGATAATCTAACATATCAGTAAAGATTACATTGCACAATCTGAAGCAGTTATAACTAAATGTCATTCAATAAAAAATCTTATCAATTATATTAGACCATTCTTATATAACTTATCATATTTATAGAGCCTCTTGAGATAATATTAACAAAATACTATATACATAAATTATTTACATTCATCCACATACATATTAGAATTTCTCATTTTTTTTATATACAATAAAAATAAAAAGTTTTACAGAAAAGAATTCTTAAATATGAAAGTCATCAACAAAATATCTCTTTGGCATAAGTTATTTCTTCCCTATACAATTCCAAATTTAGAAAAATTGCTAAACACATATTTATAATTATGATAGTTAAGTTATAATGTGCAAATGCACACATGCAAATTGAGCTTTTTTTTCTTGTATTTAAAAACCCATTTGGTGATAAAATCTATTTAAAGTAGCAGGCAATAAAATGTCTGTTCTAAATTGATTCATAATATGTAACAATTATAATTTAAAAATAAAATCCACACAAAAAAAAGCTAATAAACTTACTTAAATACATCCTATTTTGTTAACTTTTATAACAAAAATGTAAATTGCACAAGTTTTGTTTTGTGCAAAAGTCAACGAATACATCAAACCACTTTAAATTCTAATGCATGTTAAAAATAAAAAATTTGTATAACAAGAAATGACAGCATTAGAGGTGCTATTATAACTTGATTATTTATTTAACATAAATTACCCGAAATTTCAGATTACAACTTTAGAATAAAGCATAAATGTTAGTTCATTTAAAAGTACCAATTACAATTATAAAATTCTAAGCATTCAACTTTAAATATTGAAGTTATACTATAAAGGGGAAAAAATTAATACAATATAAGGAAATAATGCTCAATTAAAAGGATAATTAATAATAAAGATGATTTTATTAAAGATCGTATCTATGCAGTGGATAAAAAAAAATAAGGAATATTGCAAATAGAAAAAAGCAAATTAAAAATCTGTGTCAACCATTTAAATGTCACAATATTTATTGTAATTTTTGTCATAAAATTGTGTTTTAGATACTAATTTAATTTGAAAAGGGCTATGTATATTTTTATCCAATAAATTTATTTTTCATGCCTATCTTCAACAATTATATAATTTACTAACTCTTCAAAAAGTTCATTACCTTTAAGAATTTTTTTTTGTAAGTTAATAGGGGGGGAACAATCCATTCCCCTTTTATGTAAAAACTGAGAAAATTTTAGTTTCTAAAATTTGAAAAATTAAATTTTTTAATTAGTCAATTTTATGACTTTTAACCATAATTGTATACAAAACTGATAATAGCACGTCATCATTTTAATTGTTTACTTAAAAATACTAATATAATTATAGCATTTATTAATTCTATTCATAAGAGAAGATACAATTATTCATAAAGAGAAAAACATGCATTTTCTTTCACAATCACAGAAAAAAAAAGTTTTTCCATCTCAATATACTCATTCATAAAATATTACTTTGGAAGTTAATATAATAATTAAAAATTTTTAGGAAACAATAATCACCATCAGCTATAAATGTGATGCTAAAAGGAAAGACATTTAAATAATTTTATAACAATTTTTAAACATACATTCATATTTCTGACACAAAAATTGAGAAATGAAATATTAAATACATGAAAATATATGCACATGATGATGAGCTAACGTCTCTTTTAACAAACATTTTAAAATTCTATAAATATAAAAAATATCAAAAGGAAAATCTTCTCATCAGCATTTCATATAAATAATATATGTGAATTATATATTTGATATGTTTGAAAAGAAAGTTATATTACTGAAATGATGTATATCAAACATTATTTTACTTTGTTAAGTTTGCTTTTTCAAACTGTTCGATATACTCAAAACATTTAGAAAGAAGTTGCGTTATTCATATATAAGAGAATGAAAAACAATATTTTTATTTTTAAAATTATATAAATAGCAAAAAACATTATTATTATAATTTTAAAAAAATTGTCGCAATAAACAGTAGTTTTAATAAAGAACAATTCACACTATTTGATTTTTAAAAAATCAAAAGTTCCAATTTCTTCAAAAACATTACTGCCGAAGAATTTTAAATTAATAATAAAAATACAAAAAAAGCTTAATGAGTTTTCCAATATATTTTCCATATATATATATATATATATATATATATATATATATATATACATGTATATATTCTTTTAACAATGAAAGTTTTATGATTGATCTTTAAAAGAGGGAAAGGCTTCTATTATAGTGCACTGATTTGCTCGATCAAAAACTCTAGTAAAAAAGGATTCTGGATCTAAGACTGAATGGTATTTTTCCAAGTGTTCTTTTACTAATTTCTCTACAATAGTTGACTGTTGAACATAAAAGTACTTTAAACCGCATCCAAAACAATTAAACTTATACCGAGAGAGAGCAATTTCTTTCGGCATAGATTCTTTGCCAACAGATTCTTGTAATGAAGACTCATCTGTAAGATCACCGAATTTTACATCTTTAACAGTGGCTTCTGAAGATGGTTGATGCGATTTTATAGAATTTTGGTCTGCTTTAGGTTTCCTATGTTCTACATGTTTTGAAGCAGTTCTTAATCCTGATACTATTTTTGACTTTCTTTCATTTAATAGCTCTTGTGTGGAATTTGCAATTGTTTTCTGTATTAATATGGCTTTTATGGGTTCAGATGAAGTTTTGTGTTTCAGCAATATGCTTTTAAGGGTGCTTGAGGAGGGTTTTTGCATTGCCATCTGATTTATTATATCTGAAGCAGATTCTTGCGTTTCCAGTTTTTTTGAAGGATTCTTCTGAATCACATTTTTTATGGAATTTAAAGGAAGTTTCATAGCTTTCGAAGTCTTGGCTACACTAGTTTTGAGAGCAGCCTTTGAGACTGAATGTGATGCATGATGATTGCAGTTACTCACCTTCAAATTATTTTTTTCTGCATCTTTTCTGTGATTGGGAGATTCTGTTACCTTTAGTAGAGACAAAGTGTCTTCAGAAAACGAAACACGTATTAATGTGTCTTTAAAGTAATAACCATCAGTGCGCTTACAAATGTTTTTGGTCACATCCATCAACTTTATTGAAAATCTTTGACACTGTTTTTTCTTCTGTTCTAATAGTTTATTAAAACATATTTTTGAATGAGAATTCTGAGGCTTGACCTTTAAAAGACTTGTCCCAGAGGGAATGCGTGCATAAATTTCTGCCAAAGTTAAGGTTGAATTGTCAGAAGTAAGTGTAGAAGGTTTAAGTATTTGTTCTGGTAAAGAAGGTATTATAGCTAAAGAAGATGATGGCAGTGATTTCTTCTTCCAGGTCTTAATTTCTTCATTCGATAGTCTTTTCAGCATAATAGAAAATTTCTTCTTTTCACACAATTTCAACAATCTTCTACTTTTTGTATTAAGACCTAAGACAAAAAAAAAAAAAAAGAAGCAAATTAATCAAAAGGAAAGTTAAGTTCGAAAAACTAAACAAAAAATAATGTGCTGAATAACATTATTCTGAAAATTTTTAATAACTATAATTTCTATTAAAAAATTTACATATTAGTTAAAAGTACAATTTAGTATATCTTCTAAGAAAAGAAAAAAATTTAATGTTCTTTAAAAAAATTGATTTAACATTGATGGAAACTTCTCAACAGCCTCTTATCAACTATTAATATTCACAAGATCATGATCCTTTCATATATGTATTTTTAATTAGTAAAAATTTATTTTCAAGAAAATACTTTTCAATGTTTAAAACTATCATCATAATACATTGCTTTCAAAAGTATTAATAAATAAACTATCAAAGCCAAATATAGTTGGAATAGTTAAAAGAGTAATTAATGTTAGAATTTATATCTAGTTTCATATTTAGCTATATAAAAAGTTATACACATTAAACAAATACTTATATTTGTACAGTCACCCAAAAATAAATATGAAGCACCCTTAATAACTTTTGTAATTATCACTAGATCTTCATAAAAGGGGTATCTTTGGAAATGGCTCAAAGGCCTAATGATATAATGGCAGTTGATTAACAAAATTAATTAACATGATTATTTAATAGTCAACTGGAAATTTTTCTAAAAAAAAAAAAAAAAAAAAAAGAACTCAAGGTTTTCAGTTGCTGATTTAACATAACGGTTTTTTTATAAATATGATTCTGGAGATATTAGAAATTAAAAATTGGCTCTTAATATTAAATGAAATTTTCACATAATGAATAATATTTTGCTTTCTAATTAATACTTTTTTTCAAAAAATCTTTACAGCAGTAAAAAGAAATTTTTTGCTGAACTTAAAAATATAAATTTAGAAAATATCCGTGAATATTTAAGAAATATATTAAATACCATTATAAAGAAATAATGAATAAAAACATACTAAATTTCTAGTGTCCTCAAGCCTAGTTTTTTTTTTTTTTTTTTTTTTTTTTTTAGTAAATTATAAGGGGATATTCAAAAAAATCTCATTTATTAACCTGTTTTCAAATGAAATATATATATATATTATACATTTATTTTTATGTAAGCAAGTTTATGTTGATGATGCCAGCGAGTTTAGTTTTTGCTTTAGGAATAATTTTTTTAATTGAATTCATGCCCTTTCACTAGATTTTTATAGTTTGAAATTTTTATTAGATTTTTTGGAAAATAATAAGAGTTTTACATTTTGCTGTAAAGAAAGAATTACTCCTTATTTGATTTCATAAAATATTAATAAATAAAACTATACATTATTTCTAATCTGCATATTTTGTGTTTCCCCTTATGCTAAATTTAAAATACATTTTTAAATAAAATATTAACAACTTATTTGTGCTTCACTAAAACCACTGATATAATTTTTCCTTTAAATAAAAAAATTGGTTGAACTTATATTAGAAAATAATAAGATGGTTTTTTTTTAAATAATATTTAAAAAATATTAAAATGACATTTAAAATTGATCAGTTATTTTACACACCTATAAGAAATTTAATTTTTATAATTTGCAATTAATTTTTTTGTGTATTTGACAATATTTTCATGTGTTTTTTCAATATGAGTATTTACTTAACATACTGTTTACAAATATGATCTCATATTACCAACTATAATAAGCCTGAGACAAGTTAAGTTGTGGTAAAAAGAAACATCACGTATTATTTTAAGGTTATGATTTTAAAAAAATTTCAAAATAAAATTTTAAAAAAAGCATGTTAACATGTAAAATTTAGGCTGTAATAAGTAATATTTACATTTTTTTTTTTTTTTTTTTTCACTGCACAGTAGTGAGTGTTTAATCCCCACTTTATGCATGCCATGAGCATCCCACAAATGGACAATATTTTCCTTGTGTGTTTTTCCAGTTTATGATTATATATATATATATATATATATATATATATACACACACACAGCTTCAACCCGCCTTGGCATGGATGCCACAAATCCTTGGTAGATGGCCAGAGACAGATTGTACCAGATGTTTAAGCAACGGTCACGCAAATGCGAGATATTACGAATTGGTGGTCTTTGAACTCTGAGCTGCCGTCCCAGGACATCCCCAAATGGGATTTGGATCCGGTGAGTTAGGCGGCCAGGACATTAACTGGAATTCGGCATCATGTTCCTGGAACCACTCCAACACAATTTTAGCCTTGTGACAAGGGGCGTTGTCCTGTTGGAACATTCCATTTCCAGCTGGAAAAACAGAGGCCATGTAAGGGTGCAACTGGTCCGCAATGATGTTCAGATACCCTGTAGCATTCATGGTCTGCTCTACCACAACCACGGGTCCCAGAGACGCCCAAGAGAACGTCCCCCAAAGCATAATACCGCCACCACCGGCCTGTGTATGACCTATTGTACATTGAGGGAGCAATTGTTCGCCTGGAAGACGGCGTATCCTGACACGGCCATCGGCGTGATGAATGACAAACCGTGAATCATCTGACCAGGCAACTCTATCCCACTGATCCATGGACCAGTCACGATGTTCCCGGGCCCAGAGCAGTTGGCGATGACGCCTGGTCAGTAAAGGCACACGAGTGGGACGTTTGCTGCGTAACCCCATATCCAACAGTGTCCGCTGAACAGTGTGCTCTGATACTATTCTACTTGGCCCTGCATTGTATTGGGCTGTCAGCTGAGCCACTGTCTGGCTCCGGTTTTGCTTCACCATGCGAGACAGTCTACGACGACCTATTTCTTTGATAGCGTGTGGACGTCCAACACCATGTCGTCTACTGCTGGTTTCACCGTCATTCATCCACTTTGCATAAGTACTAACAACTGTAGATCGCGAACAACCCACGAGTCGTGCAGTTTCGGAAATACTTGTTCCGAGCCATTACAATCTGCCCGCTATCAAAGTAGCTTAGATCCGCAGCCTTTCCCATCACACACAGAAGTAAGTGAAAGAATGATTCTTCAGACTCTCCAGCAGCAGTTAAATACCACTTCCACCAGATCACGCGCCTTCCACGTCATCCAGGCGAGTTCATTGCAAAATGTAGGGTGGTCATAATGCTTTGGCTTTTGAGTGTATATATATGCACTTACGCAAACTCGGATGTTTAAATTTCATTGCTTTTTTGTATGCTTTTTTAACTCAAATTAATATAAATTACACTATTTTGCAATGGCTACAAGAAAAGGAAAGTGCTTTAAAATTGCTTTTAGATAAGAAACCAAAGAGTGTCTTTTTAGTGAATATTTACAAGATTTATTAGTCAGAGCACTTATTTGTGGCAATAGAGGATAGCATTGAAGATGAAAGTGAAATTTGTTGAAACTGCTGGAAAGCAGATGAGTTGTAAGATGCCAGTGAAATAGATTTATAATATGAGTTATAATTAATAATAAAAATAATAAAATGCTTAATAGTGAAATTCTACTTCATGTAAATGCAAGTAGAATTTCATGGACCACAAAACATAATATATTCACATGGTTGTAAAGAAGTGCTAAATAGTGAAATAAACATCACTTTGCACAACTTGCCAGTATTTTTATTCTCATGTGTCATGATTAGCATCTAAACACAGAAGGATACATTTAAACTTATAGCTGCTGTTTAGGTTTTATATATGTATTATTGTAATCTAAAACGTATTAGGTAAATATGTTATTATAATTTATATTTATAATTATTGTTATTACTGGTTTTTTTTTTTCCTCTTTTTGTTCTTCTTATTGTATAATAATGTTATAATTGTATTTCTGTTTGATATTAATATGCTTATTATTCTTAATTATTACTAATGTATAGCTTCGAATATATTAAAATATTAGTTTCCTTATTATATTATATTTGTAATTTTTCTTTTGATGCATTCACTGTGAAGGTAAAGTGATGTCTTGCTTTGTAAATCTTTAACACAATGATCTGGCAAAATTTATACATGGCAAATAAATGGTTCAGTTCAATGAAAAAATACCCACGTATCATATTAAGAGTTTTAAAATTAATTTGTTAAATGGATCATTTGGGTGCAATGAATTTTTAACCTATTAAAAATAAATAAATATATCTTAAGAAACCCCAAAATATATAATGGAATAAAAATTTTTAAAAAATTTTAATACCTGTTCTGAGTGTAATCATTCTCTCTGTGCGTTGCCTTTTTCCATAAGTATAAAAATGATTGGCTTGATGTTTGGAGCTTTTTAACAATGTTGAAATGGGATAAGTTTTCTTTTCTCGGCAGCGCAACTTGGGAAAGTTGCAGGTGCTGGGTTTGTTAGTATTGAAAGGCATACGACAGTAATTATCATAACGTTTCAAAGACATACTCCTCTTAGATTCTGATAAGAAATTTCTGTTTTCATTTAGATGCAGTATTTTTATTCCCAGGTTTGAGGTGAGAGGCATGTCATCTGGAAGCTTCAGATCCTTTAAATCCTCATGGGGAGAATCTTCAAGTGTTCGATATGCTTTGCTTTTTGACAGTAATCGTAATGGATATTCGGCCAAAAGAGTTTCCCGGGGTTGAGTTTGTAATTTCTCTTTGGATATGAGATTAAGGCATTTTGCAAATTCATCCAAAGAAATATAATCATCAAAATAGTCTTCATTCTGGTCACCATCAAAACTGATGGGAATAGGTGAAATGCAGCATTTACTCTGTCTGAAAATTAAAAATTTAATTTAATCATCCATTATTAACAAAACATAAAATTATTTTAATTACAATTTTTTAATTCAATCTTAAATTGAAACACTTATTAGGATTTAAAATTTCTAAAAAATTTCTACTTTGTAATCATTTAAAATCAAAAAGCAAACTTTATTTGATTTTCATAAATAATTCAAAAAAAACTTTAATAAATAATGTTTATCAAATTATTTTAAATGCATTATTATTTATTTAAATTGACCAATACTAATCAATATTTACACAGTTAAGAATAGAAGTTAATGAATATAAATAAAAAGTTTGGCAGGAAATCCTTGAATTGAACTGAACTATGGTAAAGCTAAAGGAATTCACAATATACTTCAGGTTGGGCAATTTCTTCAACGATACAGAAGATTAAATTAAACTGGGACATTTTTATCATCGTAAAATAACAATGAAAATTTATCTCTATTTACTCAAAATTTTAGGAGGTTGCAATTTTCAGTGGTTAGTATGTTTTATTTATTTATTAATTTTATGCCAGTCGAATAACTAATTGTATTAAAAAAAAATTTCATAAAATTATGAAATATAAACTAAAGAAGTAAAAATGTGTTTTATTTAGCAATTTATTACTTGATAATAATAGTTAACAGAAAATTATCTACATTTTTTTTTTTCTTGTGAGATTAGTGGATCCTTATACAAGTACTCTTAGAATTTAGATTTAGAAAAATTTCTAAAAATTCTGAGTTTATACATGGAAAGAATGTTACATATAATTTAAATGCTTGAATAAACTTTAAATATTCAACATTTCTCAATCAGTATAATAAAAGTATGAATATTTAGCCATTTTAAATTGCAAACACTCAAGTTTCTCAATTTTTCACTAACAATAAGATTTTATAAAGTAAAATGAAATAAGATAGAAGATATAATCAAAATGAAATAGATGAAATATTTAACAACTCTCATAATCCTAAATAATTTAATGCTAAATATTAATTTTTAAATTATGAGTACATATATATAAAAAATATTACACAAACTAATTTTTAAACAGAATAATTTTTAAGACGGTTTTATCTTTATCCTTAATAAAAATAATAAATAAAAACTTTAACTAATTATGGTGATTTTAAAAATAAGCCATTTTCTTCACAAAATTCTAAAAACTGTGCTGGATGTTTGGATTTGAGTAATACTGCTATTCAATAATAGCAAGTGGGGTTAAATTTGCCAGAACATATATCAAGAAATCAAAGCAACTCTCACAGTATCCGATTTATCTTTTCCATAACTTCAGACACCAGTAATTGCAAGGACAACACAAGAATTAATGGCATCTGTTATACCAAGCATATAGGCAGTGTTGCCAGGCTTGTTTAATTTGAGTAGAAAAGGAAAGGATCTCGCTGACTACAGTAGAATTCTTGTCAGTGATGATCCCAATGAGCCAAATTGAGGCCCAATAATTAACAAAAATATGTTTTTAGATATCCGAGATAATGTTGGGATACTAACCTGTTTCCTGCCACATATAGCTCAATAATTGGAAATTATGGTCTGAATGCTATTTCATTTGATAAACAATACCTTTTTTCTTTTGTAGTTATCCATGACACATTACAATACATTGTCATTTGTGACACTTTTAACAAAATTTTAAACCCTGTTATATTTCCCTTCCTTTTACAGCATTCCTTACATGTATAGAGGTTAATATATCTGGGTACAGATGACAATGTTTACAACTTATTGTCTTTTTTTGCCTGGCAAATACTTCCTTTGTTTTTCACCATTATATCTACTTGATTTTTCACCATCTCCCACTTCCCTTATCTAACTCCACAACTGGAGATTATCAAATTTAACAGGGGCAAATCTGCCAATACCAAGCCAAATAACTTGCATAAGAACCACATGTGAGCCATTGCACTATTGAGTGGTTTGTGATACACAGCTGCATCTCCTTAACAAAACTCAAATTACTTTCCAATTTTAATGTTTCCTGTATATAATCATCACAAATATTGATTTTTGCCTTATTCAAAAAACTTTTTTTTTTTTTCAGTCTTAGAGTGCAATTTTAACAAATATGAAAAAAAAAATAGAGAATTTGATTATTATATATTGAAATTAGAAGAACAAATATTGACACATCTACATCATACAGAAATTTATGAAAATTAAATGCCATGAAAAATGAAAATACATTTAATGTTAATTTTGAAATGAAATTTGTACTTAAAAAACTGCACTTATCTGGAATAAAGATAAATAAATACTTTTTGTTACTTTAATGTTTCAGATGATAATCCTTTTCCAGTCTGTGATCAAATTATTTTAAACTATTTATTTGTGAGGATTATTTTTCATAAAATATTTAGTTTAGTATTTCATTACCTGGTTATAGCTTTCACTTGATTTTCACCTTTCAGTTCATCAGCCTCTGTGAGGGAAAAAAGAACTGTCAAAAATTTACAAGTGTATCGAAATAAAATGTTTAGTCCAATTACTGTTACATACTGCATCAAAATTGAACTGCTCATAGGAGTGGATTTTGCTTTTATTAGAATTAACTTTAACAAAAAAAATCCATTAGTTACAATTTGAAAACTGCAAGGCAAAATATTGTTGGCATATTTGATTATTTAAATATAAAAATTCTATTGAAAGCTGTATTTAATTCTCCTTTATTTTTTTCAAATTTAAATGTTTTACATGTGATTTGAGAAAATATATTTATCTAAGTAAATTTTTAATGTAATCCATGTTCGTGATTATATTTCACTTGTCTACAGTAAAAATTATTCTCCAGAATTTTTATCAAATCGTTATGAGTATTTTTAACTGAAAGAAAGATATAAAGATATAGTATAAAGAGAAAAATTGTACCCAACTTAAAACTAGAGTGCATATTTAGAATTTATTTAAAAGATAACATTGATCAACAGCAATCATCACTGCAATTAGGGTAAAGAAAAACAAATTTATTTTCTGCTAACATTTATAATTTTAAAATACATTGTTTCCAAGAATTAAAAAGAAAAATTATAAAAGTGAAATTTATATGTATTTAATGAAATTAAGCATTAATGTTTTTGCCTAAGAAATTAGACATAAAAAAAAACAATACACATAAAAAGAACAGTATCCAAGTTCAATGTGTGATCAACTTCAATAAGGAATACAAACCTATATAGAAATGGCAGCAATGTTCAATATTTAAAATAATGGTATTAATTTAGACTGCAGTAAAGTTCATTGCTGTGTTCAAGCTGTATAAGAACTGAATGGGTACAGAAAGAGGGTTAAGTGCAATAAGGTCGCCCTAGAGCATTATAAACATGCTCAATCAAATTCAAATCCAGAAAACACGCTGAGCAATTTATATGCACAAAAGTCTTTCACATAAATTTCATTATCAATTCTCTAATTTATTGACAATAAATGAACCTTTACAAAATATTTACTTGACTTCATTGTTTTGGTAAAACAATTTCATACAAGATGAAATTCTTGATGAGAAAATCCAACTCTACAGAAAAGGAATGATTATGAGTTCAATTCTATGAAAATTACATATGAGCATTTATAGTATTATTACATACTTGCATTACATATGAGCACACAAGGGTTTAAAAAAATAATTTACTATATATATAAACTAATGTATACACAGAATCCTCTAGAATTGATTTTTTTTATTTCTACTTAATTATCTCATTATGTCATTCTAAAAGTTTAAAAAATTCTGAGGATTATTTTATGTTATAGATTCTTCATAACATATGAATATTTAATGACATGCACCATGCATAATGAAAGAGATCAACGGCATTTTTATCCATATAGTACATGAAAAATAATAGTTTTTAATGAGAATTTGACATATATTTAGTAATTATTTGATCTGAGCTTACCATCACTACTTTTCTCCCTTTTTATGTTATTCCATTCAAAATCCACAGAGGATCCAGCATTGTTAATGGGTTGGGGTTCCACCACATTGATCTGCCTCCTTGGGCCATTCTAAACAACATTATGGAATAAATATTAATTATTAAAAAATAAATATAAAAACAATTTATACTTAAATAAAATCTTAATAATTAGGTGATTATATTTCTGAACTTAAAATATACTGTTTTTCAAAAATTAAGGAAATATCAGACAATAAGTAACTGAAATTCCACACTTGCAAATATCAATTTTTTTAAACAGTGCTTCACAAATAGGAGACAAAAGGAAAACAATAGGTTTATTTTCTGTAATAGAAATATACACAGTCCAGTCACATTAATGTGACCACCTGTCAAAAGCCAGAATAACCACCTTTGGCAGAGCAGACCACTGCAAGACGTGCAGGAAGAGAGTCAATTAGGTTTCTGAAGGTGTTCTCTGGGATGTTGAGCCATGCCGACTCCAGTGGTGTGGCCAGCTGCGCTAGATTACGCAGTTGAGGATCCATGGCACAAACAACCTGATCGAGGTGGTCCCACAGATTCTCGATTGGGTTTAAATCCGGTGAGTTTGCTGGCCAGGGAGTACGGTAAACTCATTCTGGTACTCTTCGAACCATGCACATACACTGCGAGCTGTATGACACCTGCGCATTGTCCTGCTGGTAGATGCCATCATTCTGAGGAAAAATAATTCGCACGTAGGGGTGGACATGGTCCTCAAGGGACAGATGCGTACTTGTCTGATCCATCGTGCCTTCCACAATGATGAGTGCACCAGTGAATGCCAGGAAAACATTCCCTAAACCAGGGGTCGGCAACCTTTTTGAGTCGCAAGACTCAAAAATTACAATTTACAAAATTTCAAAGTTTTTAAAGAGCCACAAAATTTTTTCTTGCCAACAATAAATAGTACTCGCATAAATAGTTTTTTGATAAAAAAAAAAAACTAATCTATTTATTCATATATGAGTAGTGTTTTTCACAACAAATTAGATAATATATATATATGGCATTATTAGATAATTACTTAATATTTAAGTAAAAAATTAAAACAATTAAGCATTTATTTACAACACTAACTTGTACTTCAATAACAAACAATTTTTAAAATTATTATTTAGGTATCCAAAACAGCAGATGACAAGTTTTGGAATTATTTACTATGTCAACGTATACCTAAGTAAATACATACGAGAAGCCTCGGCATGATGAAATATAATTTATCAAAAACATTTTACAACGACACTTCCCAATTAAAAATACTTACCTAAATAAAATAAATAATTCTCTAATAATTTAATTATTAAAATAAATAATTTAGACACGAAACGCTGTTTGTCTCACTCTCTCACGTACTGATTGACTATAAATACATAGTTTCATCGAATCTGTGGTCGCTTCCAGTGTGCGGTGATCGCCGACTGGCAAGAACGGACTTGTCAGAACGTGTTTATCACGGCTTAGTCTGCACATTTTAGTTTTTTTTTTTTTTTTTTAATTTTGGCAAATATTAGATACTTAGTTTACGAGTAAAGGTGTTATGCCCAGCTATGCCGAAATCAATGAAAATTGCCAAACAAAAACTGCAAATACCTACCTACTTTGATCCTCAGAGTTCGAAAATAGGTTTATTAAATAACAATTTATAGGTACTTACACTTATAATTATTAATTTAAAGCTAATTTTTAAAAAATAATAGCTATAAAATAGATATATTTTATAATTATTAAATAGGTAATTTAAGGCCTATTTAATAGGTTATTAAATAGGTAATTTATTTTTTTTTTTTTATTAATTAGATAGGTAATTTATTAAATATATATTTTAATAAAAACAATTTCGCGGTAATATCCAACAGTAGTACTTTTGTTTCTTTTTGACAATTCTTATTGACTTCAAAAAAAGTAGTTAGGTATATCTTATTTGGAAAAATATACATAATATGTATTTTAAAAAAATATAATACTTATTATGTTACCTATCTTTACTTCGTTTTTATTATTATTATATATATACATACATACATACATACATACATACATACATACATACATACATAACTTTGAGAAGATAATTCTTTAACTTTTTTACTTGAAACAACAAACTATACGTCACAGCCAAAAAGCACTGATGAAGACGCCAAATTGTCTTGCGTCGAAAGCGAACTAAAGCCTACATAGAAACATCCGACGACGGCGTCATTCGAGACTGACGACAGTGACGACGAGTGTCACGAGGGAAGGGGTGCGGTGAAAAGCGAATATAAGTGACTGAGAAATAGAATCGGTGCCTAATCCCCGTTAATCGATTCAGAACGATTTTTAATTTTTTTTTTTTTTTTTTTTTTTTGATAAAATAAATAATATTTGCGTATGGAACTAAGAGCCGCAGCTTCACATCCAAAGAGCCGCATGTGGCTCGCGAGCCGAAGGTTGCTGACCCCTGCCCTAAACCATAATAATGCTCCCTCCTCCAGCTTGGATCCTTCCGCCAATTGTTGCAGGGTTTTGCTTTCAGACGTTTCACGCCGTATATGCCAACGTTCATCTGTCCGATGAAGCATAAAACGTGATTCATCGGAAAAAAGCCACCTGTCGCCACTCTGTGGACGTCCAGTTTCGATACTGGCGTGCATATTCCGGCCTTCGTCGCCGATGAACAGCAGTCAGTATAGGTGCATTAACCAGGCGTCTGCTGCGGAGGCCCATGAGCAGAACCGTAGTTGAGGATACACTTGGTAGCCCCTTGGTTCATCTGGGCGGTCAGTTGCACGTCTATTCGCCTAAACGCATCTCCGTAGCCTTCGTTCGCCTCTGTCATTTATAGTCCGTGGTGCACCACATGTGTCACCCGCTGATTTTGGATAGTGCCATTTTGCCATGCACGGTATACTTTTACCACGGCGGCACGCGAACAGTTCACAAAATTTGCCGTTTCCGAAATTCTTCCACCCTTGGCCCGAAATGAAATATTTTATTCATATTAAAATGTTATTCACATTTTCCTTCATATTATCATTTCAAATCACTATAGAGGCATGCAAGAGAGTTCCATACTTTAGTGTTATTAGGTTGGTAATAGTCCATGTGTGTCGAGATAGTTCCAAGACCTTGAAAGGTAGCAGAGGGTAGATTAAGTGCAGCAATAGCATCGTTGTGCAGAACTCTCTTTTGATGAAGCTTTTGCATATATTTGATCTTAATACCAGCCTTCTTTGGTTACAATAAGAGAAAATCTGATGGGGATTCATATAGTGATTCTTGCAGTTAGTTGCAAATAACAGTCATCTATAACACTAGTACAAGCTATACACCTTCCTTGGGTGCATTTATAATAGCTAATTTTCTTTTTAAAAATGCATTCCCCAGTCAATGAATTACAGAAGAACACGGATTCAATCATCTTGTTACCTTGGATAACACAGGCTTGCTTCTATTCACCCAATGGCTCCCCATCTCAATTCTTCAGATAAATGACGTCAAATGCTCATATCTATCATATGGCTATCTCAAAATTTCATTATGTATTTTTTACATGAAGCATATGCTTACTGACCTACAAAACCTGCAGATGCTTTTAAACTCTTCTTTTTGCCATGTGGTCAACAACTTTAAACAACAACAGTTCCATTAATTTGCATATCATATTCAATGCAGCATGATTTTATACATTTAATGTGTAATTATTATGAAAATTACCTTAGTATTAGCCATGTAATTGTAATAATTCTGAATTTTTCTAAACTTTCGGAAATCGGTGTATATGTTATAGAATTTTTCAAATAAAGTAAGGAATTATAAATAACATAAATAAAAACTAAAAGTATAAAAATATATATTCAAAATAAATTGCTTTTAAAGGACTTTTTGGATTTTAATATACTAATTTGGATACATTATTAAAAAAAACACAAAAATAAATTTAATATATCAATTCAATTTATAGCCATTAATTATTCAAAGCTACAATATATTTCTGAACACTTATCTCATGATCAGTAAACTTATTTAAGATTTTCTAACACACAAAAATTCACGAAAAGATTGAATATCATACAATCTTATTTTCACAATAAATCAGAATTGAGCATTTATATATTATTTATAATAAAGCATATGTGTACTATAAATAAATAGGCTTTATTATAAATAATATATAAATGCTCAATTCAATTCTGAATCGAAAGAAACTTTCATTCTAGAATGACTGCAAAGAAAAAAATTTGAAGATAATGCAATTATAAAAGATAAATAATTTGTTAACTGGAAAGATTTTAACCAACTAGAGAAATTTGAAATATGTATGTACATTCAACAGGGAGTTCAAGAATTATTAGTGGAATTTCAAAATTATGAATATAAACAAAATTCTCAAATAATTGAGCCTTTTTTTTCTATTACAAAATATTAAGCACGTATTTGAATGAAACAATTTTTTAAAAATATTAATTACATAGTTATTATTCTCACAATTTATTAAAACCATATTAAAATAAAGTTAAAACAGTATTATATATAATGAAATTAAAATAGTTCTATATAAAAATTTAAAAATGAAATCTGCTCGTCAAATTTCAACCTATCATGTGTGAACATTCGAGAGCGGTTGAATAAACTCAAGAATATGCCAATGTTTAATAATGCAAGAAATATATGAAGCAATTGATTGGAACACTATAAGAATGACCAAGTTCAATAGCCACATGAATATAGCAATGTTGAATAGATCAAAGAACTTCATGAAGAATGAATTGTTCAAGAATCTCTAAAAGACTATACAAAAGCAAGATAAATGTAGTCGTAAATGAAGAATGAAGTATTCCAAATTCTACAAGAAACACTATAACATTCAATAGCCAAAAGAATACATAAAAATTTTAATATTCTAGGCATAAATGAAGAATGAAGTATTCCAAATACAATTAGAAGCATTATACAGCTCAATAGACACAGGAAAATGCCAAAACTGATAAATACAAAACTTCAAAAAGAAGGAATTGATCAACGCAGTTCGAGTACTTACAGCCATTGGAAATACAATTGCTTAAAATCCCACCCCTAAACATGAAAAGTGACTCAAAACCATACTACAAAACACTTCAAACAAACCCCAAATTCTCCAGAAAATTCCTGAAGACTAACGTTATTCATGAAGCATTTCAAGAATTAAGGGGCCCAAAGTACCGTTTTCCACCAAAATTTGCAATGGAGTTTTATTTGCTTGACCCTCATTTTCGGATAATGTCACGGATCCCTAACCAGGACAACATCCCATTAACACATGATAACAATGTTAATGAAATTATTTTATTTGGAAGATATTATTTTTGTATAATATATTGAATATGTTATTTCCAACACTACTTTAGTTAGAAATAATGTTTTATTTAGATAGTGTCCTATTACAAAAAAAGAAAAAAAAGGTCATAATCCTAAAAAGATAAATTGTTAAAATCTCATAAAAAGTTAACACTGATTTAATTACATAAATTTTCATTAAGAACAAATACACTATAGGTCAAATAAAAGATATTCATTCAATACAAATAAAAAAAAAAATTTTCCAACAATTTTGACTGCACATGCAAGTTATCTGCAAATAGTAAAAATCATTTAAAATTTCATGTTGTATAAAGATGTTATTTAATGTAATTATCTATTTACATTATCATCTTTGTTAGTTTCACCAATTTCACTGTTCACTGGTATAGAAGGTTGCTTTTTAGATCTTTTTTATTCAATATTGCTCGTTTCATATTTTTTGTTTCATGTTATTTTTAGTTTTTTGCTTTTTACGACTGCCTGAGTGGTTGACTTAAGTTTTGCATTAATATGGGTTTGGTTTTTCAGAGGATCAATAATTTTTGCTGTTGTTTTATGCAAGCACAATACTGACAGAAGTAGCAGATTCAAGGAAATTAAGATATACACAATGGTTTAAGTTTTTAAAGGGATGGACAAATTATACCAGTGATACTGCTGCCTGCCATTACAGAAGCACACAGTTGCCAGCACTGGGGAATGATAATTAGGAGACTTTTTGCACGATTAGACTTCATGATCAAATTGTTACTTTCACCAACTTTTGCATTCATTTCAGTACAAACGAGTACGAGCCATGATTCAGTTTCCAAATTTTACTTCTTTCTTTTGTAAACTGCCGCCATGGACTATTTTTAGGAAGTGATGCTAAGCTTTGAGATATATTTTAAAGCTTATAAATCACTTTTGATGTTAATATACAAGCTGATAATGTTAGTAAATTCAAATATTTCTTGATAAAACAGTCAGATGAAAAAAAAAAATACTGCTAATCAAATCTTATATGAATAATAAAAATAATGACTTGAAAATAACACAAAGAACAATAAAATTGCGGCAGAAAACCAGCAAAAAATATATGAAATGCATAAAGGTACACAACTGTAACAATCTGGTTAGAAAACAATGAAGTTTGTGGGAGGGGGAAAGAAGACAAAAGAAGAAAGGTAAAGATCACTGGGTGGTGCCTTCCTTCTTTCCTCACTGACTCAACATCCCCATAGTGGGCCAAGGTCGTCTACCTACTACTACTTTTTGCGGGGTAGGGTTGCCAGCCCTATGCCCAACGCTCTACAGTCATGTTAGACTGGGATTCCGAACCCCTACAAACATCCATGGCACTAACGGGACTCGAACTCGAAACCTGCGGCATATCAAGTGCCAGTCACTCGGCCATCAGGACCCACAGGGTAGTGATTCCTACACAAAAATGAAGATGAGCCCTTGAGGAGTAAACTATACAAATATGATGAGCTGGGTAGATAGATGGATTTTGTTTTACGGCACAAGAAATTAGAAATGTAGTGATTCATAAACCTTAAAGGAGTTAAGATAATAATCAAGGTATTCTTTGTGACATTATTTTTAAAAAAATACCACAGCATATTGACTTTATTAATGATATTCAATGCTTTTGATACAAATATTGGAATTCCAGGATTGAAATATTTACTTTGAAATGGAATTTTATCTTTTTATCAAAAAAGTTGATGTGTGGGACATTGTTTAATTTATATTGATATCATGAAAATCTGTTTCAAGATGGCTTGCATTCGTCTATTTTAATGTCAGCTCTATTGATAAATGTTATGCTGAATTGTTTGTAAATTTAGATGGTTACATCTAGTAGGAGTGTCTATATACCTAAAACCATGCTTGTGAATTAGTTTGTTTTTTACCCAAGTAATGCAAGCAAAAATTAATGTAAATTGAAAAATATTTTGTTCTTTATGGAATTCTTTGAGATTATTTTTGAATCCCTTTATTACACATTACAGCTCATTGTTGTAAAAAATATGGAAGATATAGATTACTCAGTTTTGTTTAATATTTGATAGAAACTTTGATATTGAAAATATGATAATCATGATAAAATACATTTAAAGTATCTTGTACTTGAATACAATGCTGTTGAAAATATTCATAAATAAAAAGTATTCATGGAAGAAATAATACTTGAAGAGCTATTTCAAAAATCTGAATACAGATTTATTATTATTGAGAATTGGAGTTCTGTCATAATAGCTTTAGAAATGATTTTAAGAATGTTAAAATATTTTTTGCCGGGTTTATCCATATAAATGGAAATATCATAGGTGATAAAGCAATAATCCATTGGAATTTTGAGAAATTTTAGATGTATTGTTACATTTAAGATAAACTATTATATAAAGAAATTTGATACAATAATTAAAAAAAATTTTAAGATTAAAATTTTAGCAAACAAGATTTTAAAAAATTTATTAAAGCAATTATTATTATTTTTTTTACTAACGACATTAAGGGTTTTCTTGACAGATTTGCAAATTGAATAATAAATTGTTTAACTAGTTATTTTAGATAGTGTACCTTACAAATGAAGGTATAGTCATTAAAGGCTAAATATTCTTCTACAATGGTACAACAACCTCATGGTGTACCAATGCTGTCAGCCTACTGGCATATTCCTAATCATGAGATGTTTTCTTTTGATGAGCTAGGTTGTCAGGCAAACACCTAATGCTCTACAGTCATATTAGACTGTGACCTACAATTTAAAGTAGATTCAGAATCATTACAAACATTCATCGCACTGCCAGGACTTGAACCCGAAACCTGTGCTAGTGACTTGGGCCATCAAGCCCTAAAAGCTTTATCAATGGGAGTAATAATGAATTTGCTTTGCAATATTTTGTTATCTTAATTATAGAATGATGATTATAAGATGCAGTAGATCTGGAAGACAAAAATTGATGTAGCCTGAATTTTTTCATTTATAAATATTCCAATTCCATACATAAATCAATACAAATAAAAACACCAACCTGATTCTTTGGAGCAGAATATATGAATATATTAGGTTGGTAACTAAGTGATAGGAGATTTTTTTGTCAATAGATGGTCTTAGCGCATTTTTTTGTTCAAAGCACCTAACCTATATTGTTTTCTTATTCTTTGGACTTCCATCTTTAATTTAGTAAAAAAATTGTATTGATTAGCTATTTAGTTTCGTTTTTTGCCCCAGTTTAAAAATGGAAGAACAAGACATGCATTTCAGATATATTTTATTGTATTATTTCCAAAATGACAAGAATGTATTGTAAGCACACAAAAATTATGTGCCATATACAAGAATGAAGCCTTGAAAGAAAGGCAGTGTCAAAATTAGATTTGCCAAATTCCGTATGCAACAATCTGGATGTCCAGTTGAAGATGATGAGACCCATATCAAGGTCATTATCGATTCAGATCGTCATAGCACAACACATGAGATTGCAGAGAAGCTTAATGTATCATATACATGAATTCAAAAAATTTTTTAACAGTTTGGTTATGTCAAGAAACTTGATTCATGGATCCCTCATCAGATTAAGAAAATTTAGGTGATGCAATGCATTAACATCTGCGATATGCTTCTGAAACACAACAAAATTGATTCATTTCTGAAACGACTGATAACTGGGGACGAAAAGTGAATAGTTTATAGCAGCATTAATTGGAAAAAGATAGTGAGTAATGCAAGATGAACCAGCCCAGACGACACCAAAAGCTGAGATTCACCAAAAAAAAAGATTATGCTGATAGTTTGGAGGGATGATAAAGGAATTCTGCATTTTCATCTTTTACCAAGAAACCAAACTATTAATTTAAACGTGTACATTCAACAATTCGTCAAACTGGAGTGATGCAGTTCAAGGAAAGCAGGCAGAATTGGTAATTTATAAGAGTGTTGTTTTCCAGCATGATAATGCAAAGCTCCACACTTCTTTGGTCACTCGCTAAAAATTATTGGAACTAAGGTGGTAAGCGTTGTCACATTCACTATATAGTCCTGACTTTGCACCTTCAAATTACCATTTATTTCATTCCATGCAGAACTCCTTAAATGGTAAAATTTTTAATGATGCTGATGACATAAAACCATATTTAATTGTTTTTTTTTTTTTTTTGGCAAAAATCAGAAGTTTTATGAACATGGAATTATGGCACTGCCTGAAAGATGGTAAAAAAAGTCATCAACAAAACGGACAATACCTAATTGAATGAACTTATATTTTTAAGCAAGAATTTTGAATTTTCCTTCTTATTTAAAATCCACAATCACTTAATTGCCAACCCAATACTACTTATTGATATTTGAAACATGGATTATGAATTTCTAAAGATATTTTGTAATATTACTGGGTTTCAAGTTTTCTTTCAGCAAGAATATCTCTGATATCCAAGTCATCAATAATTCTAATGTCACCAATAACAAGAGTAGAATTTAATTCAAGGAAAGGAAAAAAAAAAAAAAAAAACTTTTCATCCTTGTAACTACATATTTCCATTTTTCTAAATGAGAAACTAGCTTTTATGGTATGAATCATAATTAAAAATTTTACTACCACATAAAGCTTTAAGTTTTTTGGAACATTTATGGTTTTTACAAGAATATATAGTACATAAAAAAAACAAATGACATTTTTTAACAAATCATATGAAACATACTTTTTGGCACTTATTTTGTAATTTACATAAAATGTTTTATGTTTATAAATTAAATCTTATATATTTATATTTAAATATTAATTAATATATTAGATTTTTTAATGCAAGTTAAAAAACAAATTTCTTATAATAATTATTACACAAATTAATATGTAATTTATTAAAGAGAAAACTGCACAAAAATTTAGATTAAAATCAACTTTTATATGATCTTACATATATATACTCAAATAGCCTTCTTTTTAATGCAATAATCAACAGTTAAAAACACACAAATGAAAATTATAATAAAAAAAAATCAAAGGCTTACATTATTATTCTTTGGAACTGTACAGAGAATATTTCCACTATTTTTGCAAATAACACTTGTAGATCCATCTGGATTTTCTTGAATTTTAAACATTCTGAAGAATATCCTTTAAAGAAAATATTTTTAAAAAATTTAATTTAAAAAAAAAAAAAAAAAAGATTATTTTAACTAAAACATTAAAAACAACTCTTTCAGGGTTAAAAAAAATATCAAAGAGTAAAATCCATATTATTAAAAATGATAAATCAGCATTATTATTTTTATGCCATATTATATTAAAATTAAAATGAAAAGTAATCCTAAATGAAAGTAACTAATACTTATAGAAAAGAAATTCACAGAAAAGCACATAATAAAACCCATTTTGTTTTCCACACATTGTTTATGATTTCTGAATGAATTAGTTTTGCCATTTTATATCACCTGTTAGATCAAAAGATTACTATATTTTACACATTTTCTTTTTTTTTTTATAATACATTTGATCAAAATCGACCAAATGTATGGTCGAAATCGCAGATTTTCTTCTTCGATTTTAATTTGTGGGTAATTTTCCTACAAATTGAATATTGGCATCATCTCGCTAAATGTGTGTTATCTGCATTTCTTAAAATTATAACATTTAAACTACAAACCAAGCTTCAAAGTTAGTTTAAAACTATATCAAAATCAAGTTCAATTTTCTTTATCTAGAACACGATCAAAACTAACAAAAATTAATGAATTAAGGAAATAAATTGTATCCTCCAAAGCACCTGGTCTAGTTTTCTTATTTGTTAAAATTTTTTTTTTTGTAAAATTAAATGGTAAATTTTAAAAAGTTTACATGATTGACGTCTTAGTTTAATATATTTTCTATTTATATAATATAACAATTATTTTTTACTAACTAAATCATTTTTATTTATAAGCAGTGATTCAAAATAAATTTTCTTTTACACTTTACCGAATGAAATTTTTAATTATTATCAGAAGTTTTATACTTGAAATTCTCTTTTAATTTTTAATTTTTTTATTAATATTTTTTTCTAATAAAATTTATTAAAATTGATGGTATTTAGTTTCTGTAACCTGGTAATGTCAGATCATTTTTACTAGTTAATTACAATAATGATTATGGTAAAAAAAAAAATACAGCAAATAAGTTAGCTGCTATACATGATGATTTTTAAGAAAAATTTTGTTTTTCAAAATAGGAAATGCTAGCGTTTCGTTTTTAAAGAGAAAAATTATAAAATATTCATAAAAAGTTTTTATTTTATTCAACATTTTTATAGAAAATTTTAATCTCACAACATTAGTATCAATATTTTACTTAATTATTTAAAACTTTTTTGTATTTGCATTAATTTTAATATAATTCAAAATGTATCCATAATTAAAGTTAAAAAAAAATATTCTGAGAATTAAAAAACACTTAGATCAGAATTTTACTAATAGATGAAGTTACCCATAAATAATACAGCAATTTAACACGCAGTGTTTTTATAATATCTGCAACATAAAAACGAAACACTTTACAATGAATTTGAGAAGTACACTTTTAATTTATTCATATATATAATTTAATATGGTAATGAACGAATCGTCTTCTGACATTCTGAACTTGACATCAACAAATTTATACAAAAAAATTAAAAAAATTGACTATTCGCAACAAAAAAATTTTCTTTCCGCTGGATTCTCTAGTGGCATTTTATTTCTTTTCAGATTTCAAATCTTATAAACAAATAAAATACTAATGAAATACGATAAATGAAATATATTGTATTAAATAAGTAAATAAAAAGCGAAACTTTGAATTAGTATAATAAAAATATATTTTCTATAAGATATTATTATCTTTTACTTACGTCATTTACAACTACATTCTTGAGAAATAAAAATAAAAATAATCCATTGCATTTCATTAATTAAAATTACATTTATGTTCACACATGGGTGATAATTTATAAACAAAAACATTAAAATTTTGATAAAAAAAAAAGTGACAACAAATATGTCAACGATCTAGAATTAATGTAAAGGAAACAATAGATATCAGAAATAGACAGCTTTTACTAAGCACAGTTTCTTCAAGCTAATAAACTCTACGTTTGTTCACCAGGTGGCGATGATGTATATTTTATGGCAAATTAGCAGTATGTTTAAGTATAATACATACAAAAAAAAGAAAATATAAAACGAAAAAGATTAAAAGCAATTAGATTTTTATCTTCAGTTTTTAGAAAACTCTAGTTAAAATATCCACGATTTGCAGCAGCTAAAAACGAAGATCTAAATGCAGTCTTGCATATAAGTAGTCAATTTAACAGTAACCAATAAAATTATAGAATTATTATACAACTATTTAAAAATATTCTGTTATTTAAGAAATATTTACAAATACTAAAAAGTCATTTTTTATTTTAATGTTTTTGTTAATAGTCATATATATACAAATTACTAAAATTATTTATTTATGACAAAAATAAAAAAAAAATAAGAACAATCAGCCAAGCCAATATACAGCTTACCAATAAAATTATTGGTATGTTTTAAAAAAGTAAAATATAAAAAATTTTTGTCAAGGAAGAATAATTTTTAGAGAAATCTGTAAATCTCTGGTAAGTAAACACGAACGAGATATTATATCATGAACGAAGATATTTAGTTTAGTTTGCGATATTAAATGTAGAATTTAGAACAAAATTAGAACAAAATAACAAAAAAAGATAGAAAATAGAACATAAAAATTAAAACAAATCATATAAAAGCAAATCTTAATAAATAAAAAAAACGCTTTCATAAAAAATTCCTGAAAGAATTTTTTTTTAAATTTACAGATAGCAGCGAAAATGTCTAAAATTGAAAGTGTTCAGGGCACGAAAACCCACCTCCTCAAAATTACAGATGTTCAATCAAAATGTGCATTTAAAAATCTTACACTATTGATTTGAGATTTTAAATTGTCTTCCAAATGTAGTGGAAATTAAAAAGAATTACAATAAATATAGTCATGATATGAATAACTTCGGCTCTAATGATAGTAGAATAGGAAAAAATTTTACTTAATTCTGAAAAATGTGAATCATTTTTCATTATCTTACATGGGGCAGAATATAATTTATAAAATCATTTACCAACGGAAATTTTTTTAATTGATATTATGTATGCTTTCTCCACCCAAATATTTTGTAATTTACTAATAAAAATATATAGTTAAATTTAAAGAACAAATTAATTTTAAAAATTGGTGACATTACATATATAAAAAAATCATAATTTATGATGAGTTAAGTGATCAACGAAAAATGACAGAATTACGGTAATATAAAGTAGTTAGGTTAGTTAAGGAAACGAAAATTTTGAAAATAATTTTTATGTTGTACGATGCAAGATTAATGATATTAAGCAAGTTATCATCTTACGTATTTATATAGCTTTCACTGAGGGAATAGATTTTGAGAGAGATTTTTAAAACTTTCCTTATATACGATTATTTAAAAAAATTCTAAAAATTCCTTTTTGTAAAATAGATAGATAAAAATTATAAATAAATTTAATTGCCAAGAAAATTTTGCACTTGAGTTCTAATCATCAGCATTTGTAATATGTGGAAACTAGCGTAATAGTGGACAAGAATTCCAATTCCTCGTTCAATCTCTATTTTTAGAAACTGAACTATGATTGTGAATGTCTCACAGCAACAGCCATATGAGTGTCTGATAGGCCTTTTGACTTCTCTCTCGTGAATATACGATTTATTTAACCTTAAAAATTTTTCTAGAAAGTAATAATCTTTACTCTTTCTCTCTACCTAACAGAAACTTTCATTGTATATTATGTAAAAATACATGGTTTGATGGGAATTGTGTGATGACTCTTAGAAGAAAGAGATTATAAATTCGGTCAATGTCTTCACACTAATTTCAATTAAAATCTAGGCTTATTACTGGTAATATGATTTTCTATGTTCGCACTGACTGCGTAAGAATTCCTTTTAAAAGTTAAGTTTCTTTTCTTGTTAGCCAATTGTAAATAGCTCCAGGAAAATATTTCTTCCTTTATCTCGTAAGAGGCAATGTCACATGTGGTGCTTCTTAATAACACTTATTTGCTACGTAGAACACTTTCATGACTCATGCATGATGGGTTTAAAAACTCTCAAAAATTATTTATACAAAATAAAAGAATCTAGTAATAATAAATATAGCCTTAATACAGAAATTTGATAAAATATAAAATTTTTTTGGAAGACTGAGATAATAAGATGCGCACCTCAATATTAATATCCAGGATATATTTTTTAAAATTCTATAGTTTGAACTGTAATGCTACAATTCAATCAGATCAATCTCAAATTAACAGCAGAATTTCTTATATAGCAGCAGAATATTATAGTCAAATATGATCTTTTAAAAATCTAGACACACTGGTAAGTTGGAAATGAATTTTTATTGAAGATTCATTTCATAAGCTAGATATTATAGATTAACTGATTTGTAGCAAAAAGTAAACAAAAAACTATTCCGTCACTAGACAATATTATGTCGGCAAGATAGTTATGTCGTTTTTCTATTGCTCCAATTGAAATGAACCTTATTTCATTGTTCTTTGGGGATATAGATACTTTCCGTATTAAACGAAAGCTAGTAATTCAATGTTTTAAATTTTTATATTACAGATGTTTTTAATCATTAAATTTTGAGAAATAGAGTATATGAAATGGCGGTATATGATGACAAGAAAACTTCATTTTAGGTACACTAAGCTTTTTACGAGTTCCAACTGTCATAATGTGAGGAAAAGCTCCTAAAAATTTATATTTCCTCTACAAACAATCTTAGTTAATGCCTGCAGTCCAAAAAAAGTTTGAAAAATTCAATTAAGGTAACATGAAGCTTCAACATGAACCTCGTATGAGAAGATCAAAGAAGCTCGATGAAGATGTTTTGAGGATTTTAATATCATTAATGACTACGAGGGAGATCGGGGATAAGTTGCGTTAGCCACGTAAGCTTGGCTTTGTCTACAAATGGTGTCGTTGGATTCCCGTCAATTACGCGGAAAAAAAAATAAGACAGATAAGATTTCTATTGCTTCTTCTTTCTCAAGAACAATATGAACCAATAAAGGACCAAAAAAAGGATAATATTTTTGCATTTGGTGGGATTGTCGAGATCCTATACACTGGGAAGTGTTGCAACCAGATCAAACTGCCACATCAGACCTATATTTTAATCAGCTAACCAGATTGATATAAAATACATGAACTTCGTTCAATACAGTATAACCGAATCGGTTGTCTTCCAACATGATAATGTCAGGCTTTAAGTAGTTTTAAGGGCGAAGGAAAAGCTCTTTTTTACCAAGCTTTATCACATCCACCATTACTCACCTGGCCTGATACTATTTGATTACCATCTATTACTCTCGATGCAAAATTTTCTAAAAGGGAAAAAATTTCGAAATTTTCAGGATGTTCAGAGGACAGTGATAGATTTTCTGGCTTCAGAGGACATGATTTTTCAATTCTTTCTATTAGCTCACACTCTCCCTATATATATCTTGTTCAAATTTTCAATCGTTAATAAAATGCTTTTTTTTTATTCATCGACTCAAGTTCAAATACATTTTTTTTGAACTTGTAGTGGAAGACACTTGATGTTAATATAGTTTTTCAAATATTAATTCATTAATTAAATTTAATTAATTAATTTGAGGTTTTTTTACATTTAAGTTGCATATATCTACCAATAGATAGTGCCAGATAAACTTAAAAAAATGAATGAAAATTATTTATATAGGACTTTCTGCAAAAGAGTGAAAAAAAGTAGGAATTGACTTACAAAAATTTTTTTTATATTACTTGTTTTATACAAACAGAATAAATGACCTTGTTTACAGATAGAAGAAGGTCATAGAAAACAGAGAGATTAAATATTTAATTAATTCATCTCATTTATGAGCCTAAATATAAGAAATTAACATTCCCTTTAAAAACTGCATAACTTTCTTACCAGTCGAATCTAATATAATATTATGTTTTTAATTCAATACCATATTTCAGGGCTGTAATTTATTTGTAATGAAACGTTCTTATTTATGTGATTTTTTTAAACAGCACAGATGCTTGAACACAGATGAACAAACTTAGACAACAGAGGTTTATTAATTTTATTTTTTGCTATAAAACTTCCTTCACACCAAGGCATTGAACAGCGAAGCGTCAGCCGATAGAGAAGGAAATATTTTTGACATAAGCTACAGAAATCGCTTTAGGCCGACTAAGTTCCAATTACCCTCCGATCCTTATTGGTTCAATCCAGAAAAATTCACATTATGACGCGTCACGAATTTGAGAGTTAAAAGTTGGCCAACTCCATGTGATCGTTTCAAGCGCTGAGTTAAGGCTTTTGTGATTAACCAACATTTTCGCTTTGCTGCGTTATATCTTGGGGTAAAGGAGGCCTAACTCCAAAGAAATCTCTCAGAAGACATGAAATTGAGAATACAGTGATAATATTTTGTACTCAAAGGATGAAGAAAGTATCATCATCATCATGATTGGCGCAACAGCCCCATGGTGGGCCAAGGCCGTCTGCCTACCGGCAGATTTCGAAACATGAGATGTTTTCCTTTTACGGGTAGGATTGTCAACCTTACGTTCAACGCTCTTCAGTCATGTTAGACTGGGTCTTACAGTTTAAAGTGGATTCCGAACCACTACAAACATCCATGGCACCGATAGATGGAATATTTCGATTTTAAACTGGAGTCGAAAAGTAGTATAAGTAGTATTAAAGATCAGGAGAATATAGGAGAGTTCAAGACAATCTATTTGCACCTTTTCTTGTCTTCTTTAGTGCCAGAAGCTGTATCTAAAAGCATCACAGCATTCTTCCAGGGTATGGCAAAGCGATTACTTTTCTTTGCGTGCTATAATAATTCCACTTATTTTTATTTTATTTTCAGCAGATATAATTAAGAAACGGATAATAACCAAGAAATAATAAAAGTATAAAAAGTAACTTTTTTATTAATTAAAACAGATTAAAAACATTCACAACTTTATTTCATGTTAAAAAGATACTTAAAAATAAACTTTTTTTAATCCTAAAATAATGCATTTTAATCCTAAATAACCATCCTAAAATAAAGCAATTTCCACCGAAAATCGAAGGACAAACAGGCGTTGACTACGATTCAAACCTGTGCTTCGGCAACAACAACGCAAAGTACTAACCATTATACTACAGCAAGGCATTAACCACATTAGTGAGTAATTAAATTAGCATCGCATCATAATTATTTAAACATTTCCTCAAAATATACATATATAACTTTTGTGAAAGATTACAACAAAGAACTAGTGCACTTGTTTTATTTTTAAAACACTCCATTTAAATTAAACAAGGGGGTCAAACAGTAATTAAATTTCTGTAAGATACATTTTCATTAGAATATCTATTATATATAATTCCCATGTCACGATGTTTGTTCGATGAACTCTGAAACTAACAATCCGATTTTAACTTTTTTTTTCTGAAATGTGTATTTTGTTCCAATTTGAGAGATAGGTTAGTTTTTATGCAGTTTTTTTTTTTTTTTTTTTTTTTTAAATGCAAAAAACGACGATTTTCATATTTCGTCATTTGGCGCAACTAAAATTTGATTTCTCATCCGATGGACGTAATTTTGAAAGTACTTCTAAATACAAGATCAGGTGTACCATAAGATCGGGTCGTTGAAGCCAATACCTAACGAAGAGCCAAAATTTCTTCAAATTTATTTTATGGGCAGTTCTGAAGAACGTGTGACAACTGATGTCAGTATAATTTTATCGAACAAGAAAGTACAAAGAGTTATTGTAGAATTGTTGGAAAATCTTTTACAAAATCATAATCAACTTATTAAATTATTTAACGAATTTATTTATTTTGACGAAAGACAGATTAACAAGAAATATTGTTCATCGCTTAGTTCTTAGATAAATGAAAGTAATGATTATTAAAAATTAAATTAGGTACAATAATTATAAAACAGTGTTAAAAATCAACATTATCTACCTCATTCATTAAATTAATAAAAATTAAACATTTTCTGTTCGTGGAAGCTTAACTTGAACTTTTCATCAATCTTTACCAATCACTTCCTTAACAATACCAATTATAGTATCTAATAATTGAACGAAATACAAGAAAGCCATAGCAACGCGTGGCCGGGTCTGCTAGTTTTCTAATATAATATACTCTTTTGAATATTTATAAATTTCATAATAGATGGCGCTACCTGTCTTGATCCTCTCCTACGAATACACTTTGATCTTAGCCGAGCGAATACAAACTCAGTTATGGTTACGATGTAACAAAGAAATAGCAAAGGCACTTGTCATTACTGCTTTGTAATGTATATGTAGCATGATTAAAAGTAGTACTGTACATTTAAAATAATAGAAAATTAAATTGATCTGGTCAAGAACAAAAAAATTGTTTTTTTTTTTTCCAATCAAAGGATGTGTGAGTTAATGGAGTACCACGGGCCGAAGGCCCGTACCTCCAGTTCTTAAGCTTAAAAATTATATTAAATATTTAGAATTTACAGAAAAATAAAAATTACTATTAAAGTTAAATAAAATGTGAGAGGCATCTCTTTGAAAACAAAAATGGAATAAATAGGAAGTTTAAAAATTTGAATAAAATAGGAAGTTTAAATTTAATAATCCTCTGTTCAATTGTATTCTTTTTGCCTGTGCTAGAGGGAAAAGGGAAAGGAAAAGAGAGCAGTGCACCCTATGTCTTTGGCGATCAGACTGAGGTCCAGCGTTTTTTAACTGGGCGGAGCTAATTGTGCGGTCGTCCTGATTGGTCAGGCGGGATGGGAGGAGATTTTACAGAACGTAAACAAAGAATTTTCAAAACGTAAACATTGGCGTTCGAGGTCGGAAGATATCAATTTGGAAAGGGTTAACCTGGGTCGAAGTGATTCTTTTTGATTACAATCATTATCTTTTCTGCAAATAGATTATATATATATTAGAGGTAGCTCGCGAAGTTTTAAATATAATTTCGCCAAATAAATCAAATAATATTTTATTGCACCCTTTATTTTACTTATCATTTTATAAGGTTTTTTTAAATATATTTTTACCGATTCAACTTTTAAATATAGTTATTTTAGTCTAAATCCTTTCTTATGATAAAATATGAAAACAGTTAATATTTGGTATCCCATCTATGAGCTGTTAAATTCGGTGTTATTTAGGTTTAAAAAAAGAAAAGAAATTGACTTCCAAGGCAAAAATGTTAATTTACAAATCAAATTTCAATTATTTTTTAGGCTAACGAAATAAGGTTAATTAGTAATAAGAATGCAATAAAGTACTGTACGGAAGTGAAGAGATACATGAAAGAACATATAACAAATATAAATCTAAAATATCTACATTACGTTAGTCTAAATACATTTGTAATGCCTAATACGTTTATAACTGTCTGTCAAATAATACATATTCTCAAAATAACTAGCAACAGCAATATTTATTACAAGATTTGTTTTTAAATCATACTGAAAATAAATATTATTTTTTAGTGTCTATAACTTATTTCTTTAGATGTTGATTTTATAAAATAATGTACTTACATTTAGCAATACTTAATTCTTTGAATTGCAATTTGCATTAATCATACAAACACGTTTTTGCAAGAACACAACAAATGCAATATGTTGCCAGATTTGTTAAGCAAAATAAGTTAGCCAATTACAGTGAAGCATTTTTTTTTTTAACTGCATGTTAAGTATGTTTACCTATTGTAATAAGTTTTATCGGAACTGTAATTATTTTAAGGTCAATAAAAAATAGTTAAATTAAATTTGAAAATGATATAGAGTTAAAATATTTTAAATCTTTCTTTATTGTAGATTATTACGGAGATCCTTGGCCGCGTAGCGGCCACTAGCTCAAATGTTTTAAATCTCAGTCGGTTGTTCAGCGGATTAAAAAAGACTGAATAATGCACAGACGGGATTTTTACTGCTAAATGATTGAATGCTAGATATAGGGTTTTTTGAATATCCTATTTCACTGGTGAAGAAACGTATTTTGAAAAGATTTTGCTCAAAATTGTTAAAATTGTGAACTTAGACGTTTTGACGTGAGTAGACGTATTTTTGTTTGCTCCGTTCAATGGTGGAGATGGAATTAGAAGGCGCTGAGGGGAACGGACTTTTTCAGGTCCCGTTGGAAGTACCCTTGCAGAGTTCGAATGAGATTTCTTATATTGAAAAAGAAAAAAACAAGATGTCAAGAAATTACTACGACTCAAGCTGATATAAAAATGCTGGAAACTCAACTGGCCGTTGCCCACGACTGGAATGGAACAGCTAAAGATGTTGTCCAAGGACATTACCAGATGCGACAGCACCTGACTGACATGCTGACTCAACAAAGAAAAAATTAAGTAGACTTGGCTCATGCTCTTTGATTAATTGCCCTAAACATGCTATAAATAACAGCGTCAAACCAAAACGTAATTCTAATCACTTAACTTCTAATAATCTTAGTATTGATGGATTTCAATATCCTAACAAAAAATTAATAGCTAAAACTTCTTATAATGCCAATGGTAATGATAATAATTTAAAATTGAAAAATAAATTTCAAAATTTGAGTGATGTAAATGATGTTGATGAAAATTCTGATATTAATGTTACCACTATTAAAATGCCACCTATTATGGTTAAGTCTATGGAAAATTTAACTTTAACTTTAAAAAAATTTGATGAAGCTTTTGAGGGCAAAGTCCCTATCAAATTAGCGGGTGAAATGTTAAAAATGTTCCCCTCAAGCGAAAACCAACATCGAGAAATAGCTAGTTATTTAAGAAACAATAATATTGAATATTTTGTAATTACCCCAAAAAAATCAAAGACCACTGAAAGTAGTAATCAAGGGATTACCCAAAAATACTCCTGAGGAGGAAATCAAAGCTGCTCTCACTGAAAAAGGATTTGTGGCGGAAAAAGTTGTGCAACTAATTAAAACCAAAACTAAACAACCCTTGCCAATTTTTCAAATAACACTCACCAAAAATGAGAAAAATAATGAGATATTTAAACTCAATAGACTTCTTTACCTTACGGTTATTATTGAAAAATACAATAAAAGACCCATAGCACTACAGTGCTTTAAATGCAACTTTTTTCATCACAACTCAATTAATTGTGGTTTTAAAGCCCGTTGCTTAAAATGTGGCCTTGAACATTCACATAAGAATGTAACATCAAAGAAAAGATTGAAGTACCTACCTGCATTAACTGTGGGGAAAAAGGGCATCTTGCAGCATGGAGGGGCTGCAAAAATTCCCAAAAATAAATGTAAATTCCAATAGACAAGCAACTCGTCCAAAAATTAATTCTACCAGACAGGTTTCTGCTAATTTAAGTTTTGCTGCAGCACTTAAAAATTCTTATCCACAAACTGCTAATATCCCTGGTTATAATCTTCAAAATCAAATCTTCAATCCTCAAACCCGATTGAATCCATTAATAAGTGTTGATGATATCCAAATTTTTCAAAAAAGCTAGCTATCTGATGCGAGAATTTCTCTCTATATTTACTAATCTGGAGGGTCTTGATGGCCTTATCCAAAAGTAAGTACTGCTCAAACTAAAGTAGATAAACTCAGGCATTTGTTAATAGCCTGGCGTCTCAATCTTTTCCAAATACTTCGTAATGATTCAATCGGCTACTGGGCTTTGCATTTGCTACTGGAATGCTTGTAGTTTAAAAAAATAAACTTTTGAATTTGATGTTTTTCTTAATAACTATAACCCAGACATTGTACTACTACAGGAAACGCTTTTAAAATCTGATCATTCTCCTAATTTTTCTGGTTACATTTTCTATCACAATGACGGACCACAGAGTCCTGTCTCTGGTGGCACTGGTATTTTAATAAAGAATAGTATTCCACACGCTCATGTTCCGTCTCCAATTCTCCATGCAATTAAAACTACTGTTGTATCTCTCAATTTTCCAAATTTTCCATCTTTGACAATTGCATCTGTTTATGTTCCAAATAATGTTGCTTCCTCTAATTTCATTCATGATCTAAATGTTCTTTTTTCCTATAGTAGTAGCACCATTTTGGCTGGTGATTTTAATGCTAGACACACTCAGTGGGGTTGTTATAATAGAAATAATACTGGTAGACAATTAGCTGCTTATGCTCATTACTCTGATTTTGATATTCTAGCTCCTAACTCTCCTACAAGATTTAGTAATTATTCTGCCTCTACTATTGACCTTGCAGTCACGAAAAATTTTCATTTTAACTACACCATTTCTTCTCTTAATGAGCTTTCCTCAGATCATAATCCTGTCATTATTAAATTTAACCTTTCTTATCCTACTATCTCTGTTAAAAGCAATGTTAGAACTTGTTGGACAACATTTTCTTCTTTAATTGACTTTAATTTTAATTACTCGGTTCACAAACTTAACAATGCTGCTGAAATTGATGACGCTACAGAAAATATGACGAAAATAATTACTGATGCTTACAATGCTGCCTCGAAACAAATTAATACTAACAATCGTGGTTATCTTCCTCCCCACATTAAAACCTTAATCACTAACCGTAATCATGCCCGTAAAAGCTGGCAAATCTTTCGTGATCCACAAAATAAGACTAATTATAATCACTCGCAGACTTTACTGAGAAGAGCTATTGCTCGATATAAATATGAAACTTGGGATAGACACCTGCAAACCGTAAACTGCGAAGATGGTTCTTTCTGGTCTTGTCCCAGGACTTTTAAACGTAAACGTTCTCACATTCGAACCCTAGGCTCTAACAATTCACTGGCCACCACTGACAGTCAAAAAGCTGAGGTTTTAGCTGACAGCCTTCAAGAACAGTTTCTTGAGAACAACATTAATAATCATGATATAGAAAATCTCGTTGAGTCCACTATCACAAATTTTATTAATACTTGTCAAGTCTCTGAAATTCCTATCACTAAAGCATCTTTCGTTATTAATTGCATTTCCTCACTGAAAATTAACAAAACTCCTGGCATAGATAAAATTACTAATAAAATGTTAAAAAACCTTCCTTTCAAAATAATACTTGAGGTATGTAAAATTACTGATTCTATTCTTCATACTGGTTATTATCCTAAGTCTTGGAAAACAGCTAGAATTCTCCCAATTCTTAAACCTGAAAGGACCCTACTTCTCCTATTAGTTACAGACCAATTTCTTTACTCTCTTCTATTAGTAAACTAATTGAAAATGTCATCCTGAACCTTCTTAAAAATGAGTCAAATCAAAAGAACCTTCTCATCCCACAGCAATTTGGATTTACAGAAAAACTTTCTACAACTCATCAGCTCTACAATCTCACAGAAGCTGTTGCTGAAGGATTTACCTGGAAATATGAAACTGCTGCAATTTTTCTTGATGTGGCCAAAGCTTTCGATAGAGTGTGGGTTAATGGATTGATTTACAAACTCATTTCTTACAATTACTCTCCTTATTTGATTCAAGTAATTCGTAACTATCTTTCAGACAGACACTTTATTGTCGCAGTAGGGAATACTGATTCCTCAATTCGTGATATTCCCTGGTGTGGGCTCTATTCTAGCTCCTTTCCTCTATAATATCTTTATCAACGATATTCCACAAAAGAACAATATCAAAATTAGTCTTTATGCTGATGACACTGCAATCTTAACGCAAGGCCGAAAAACTTACACTATCCAGGAAAATTTGCAAAATTATATCATTGATTTAGAAAAATGGCTCATTAACTGGAAGATAAAATTAAATGTGGACAAGACTGAAGCAGTTCTTTTCACTTGCAAAAATCCTATAACCCTCCTAATATTAAAATATACAATAATTATATCACCTGGTCTAAAGAAACTAAGTACTTAGGAATTATCCTTGATAGTAAACTTAACTACAGATCGCATATCTACAACCTTAGAAATAAATATACAGAAGGTACAAGAGCCAGCATATAGAAGCTAAATGTGCATAATATTTGATTTGTCGATCTACGGTCATTTTGTGCACACTTTAGACTAATTAGTCCGGGACCTACAGTTTAACGTTGATTCCGAATCACTAACAAAACATCCATGCCACCACCAGGATTCACTAAACGTGCAGAAGATGGCTGTGCCGTTTGGTTGGTAATAAGGTTATATATATTTTTTAATCTACTAGGCTACGAAATACTTGGTTAAAATCATAGAAATTTGGGAGGGGGAGGTTCAGGTATATTTTGTATATGTGAAATAGGATGAACCCAAGTCGTCATTCCGGCAATACTAAATTTCTAGATACATTTTAAATCATCAATTTTGGAATAAGGAACAGTTTTCTTTGTCTATAATGAAATAGCCAAAAGGACAGCAAGGACTTTGTGTTTTTTATTTCTAGCTTCAACAGTTCAATAATTTCTAAATGATTTGCAAAGTGACATCCCTATATCTCCGTTTCTGTACTCATCTTTGATATCCATATTGCAGAGTATTATACAAAAGTTTATCAAGCTTACCGTTTTGGAAGACAATGACTCAATTTACAGAAAATTGTTGTAGAGAAAGAAAATATATTACTCTACAAAAATATGCTTTTAAGTTTTGCAATCGAATATTAATTAAAAAATGTAAAAGAATGTGAATCTGTTGAAGTAAAATAAATTTGCAATGTTGTGTGAATGCATTTAAAAATTTATATTTAGCATGCATAAAAAAAAATATAGTATTTAATACAAAATAATTGTATCTATAGTATACAGATCATAAGCCCTCCCTTAATTTTTGTGTTACGGCAAAAGTCTTTCCCCAGGCTAATTGCAGAAAGGCAATTGGATTAAATATAAAAATTTACAACAGATATACGCTACGTAAGAGGAGGATTAGAAATTATTGTCGCAGATACTCTCTCTTTCTCTCAGATAAAGGCTATAGATGCATTATATTACTCATTTAAACAGTCCATACGAATTCATGGAATTAAAAAAATGTTCCGGATTTTTGAGATTATTCTTAGAGTAAGAAGGGAGAAACAGTAGGTCGAATGTTGGAAATTCTTCTACTTCACTGAACGGCCTGGTGACCAAGTGGCTAACGTTCTGACCTTTGGTATCACAGGCTTCAGGTTTCTAGTCCTGGCCGTGCCATGGATATTTGTGAGTGGTTCGGAATCTACTTTAAACTGTAGATCCCAGTCTGTTTAGCCCTCGTGTGCACGAGCTCTAGTCACTCGGCTTTCATGCCTCGAATGTTGTAAATTAATGCTTGAAAAATCAAGAGTGCGTAGGTGGAAGTACGGTTACAATTTTCCTTAAATCAAAACTTTTTGTCCTCTAACATATACTCACAAGATGAAGCTACGAACTGATCTCCGATTTTATTGTTATTAGATCTTGACAATGTAAACTGACCAATGTAGTAGATCCACCTTTGAATAATTTTCCCTATTTGAAAATTTTAAATGCTTTTATACCGTTAAAGGTGTTGGAAGTTATGCGATTTCATGACGTAGTAGTGAGCATCGTTAGCTAGCATTTCGAAGATTGTATTTTAGATATTAACTGTTTTTCTTTTTCATTTTAATTTCTTACATTACATTCATACTCCGTAATATATCAACATAAATTAGTAAGTATTTTCTACCAGAGAATATTTTTACAAGCTTTCTTCTTCTTTCAATTTTTGTATTTTTTTTTTTTTTTTTTTTTTTACTTAGTGAAAAGAAGTGTAAAACATTGACATTTTAGTGTTGTATAATTTTTGTTCACATAAAAATGTTTCTAAAGAATTATTCGTAGAAATCAGAATGAACATTTTACAAGAACAGAAAAATTTATTTAAAATATATACATAATATTCTGTCTGACAATACAAATCAATTAATATTCCAAATCATTCTAATTCTTATTAAATTCTCTTTGGAATAATTTACTATAGACGAATTGCAAAATTGGTAAACAAAAGTTACAAGAACAAGAACAGCGAAAGAAATGAGTTAAGGAATATAAAAATGTCGAATGAGTAAATGATGTTATTCGGTGAAAAAGAACGCGAACAAGTTTTTTAAATGTAAACAAAGTTAATTTCCAGTCAATATATACAAAAATCTCTGTTAATGCAAAAACTCAGCATTCATAGTATTCTAGATATCGTGAGACACATTGGTCCGCTTATTCTGACAATGAATAGATTCTGGCTTTTTACATACATTTTCTTTTTATAATATTTATTAAATACGGTCTTGTATACTAAAATGGATCACAAATTCAACTTGTTATATTGAATATAACGTGTATTTTTTTCTGCAATCTCAAAAAATTTTCCCTGTTCTATTATTGCACCAGACATACATTTTTTCAAAAAAGTCCTATATTTTGAGAAGTTAACACTCAACGCCAACAAAAAAGAAATACTTTAAAAGGAAAATACACGTTTTTACTCAATAGATTTTTTTTTATACTATATATAAAGGTGGTTATCAAAATAATGGAAACATCCTAGAGTTATAAGGAATCTTTTACTAATATGGTGTAAGTGTAAGGTACGGTCTTTTACTAATATGCAGTATTACATGCCTTTGGCATATAATACTGCATGGATTTTTGGCAAGGGAATCGAATCATGTGCTGAATAGTGTTTAGAGGAATATTGAACCATTCTTCATGGAGATATTGTGTAAGTTCCGGGAGAGATGGCGGAGAAGGATATCGATTCCAGATTGATCACTCTAAAATAGACCATAACAGTTCGATGATGAGTTGACCGTGCGGGCCAAGTTAGATGTTTCACTTCATTCTAATGTTCATGAAACCATGATTGGACAGGTACCGCTGCATGAATAGGAGCATTATCATCTCGGAAAATTCCATGTCCTGCAGGAAACAAAGTTTGCATCATAGTCAGCTAAAATTTCTCTATACTTCTCCCTAGTGATCCTTTCTTTCAGTTACGATTGAGCCAGAAGAAAATCACGACACGCTGTCTATACCATGACAGATACACCTCTATGCTTGACGATGGAGACAATTATGATCATGCGTTTGTGCAGGCAGGAAAAGTGTGAAAGATGATTAGTCTGATCATATAACTGTCTTCCACATCAATCGATCAGGTTTTGTGGTTGTGGCACCACTGTAGATGAACTTTGGCATTAACAAATGAGACAAGTGGCTTGGAAATTGTTACTCTGTCGTAAATGCTCTGTTTATGAAGGCGCCTCATGAATTATAGGTGAATTATTAACACTGCTGATTAAACTCTACAGTTACTTTGGCTGCAGTTGTTTTCTTTTTAGACATTACAATCCGATTCAATAACCGTCAGTCTATTTCCCTCAATTTCTTCTTCATCCACTATTTTGATTTTCCGAGCTTGTTTTACTGCTTTGTGTGGACGCTATGATTTTAGACCTCCTACCTCGAGAAACGACAAACCGGAATGTTTCGGCCACATTTGTTCCAGCTATTGGGCTCCAACAATTTAGCCTCTTTGAAAATCTGTGAGGTTTGACATTTTACGCTTTTGACAAAATCCAAGACGAAGGCAACATCGCTAAAACTACCCCATACTACCAAAATATATATTTTTTATATTTAAAAAAAAAATGATTGTTAAGATTACATTTTAATGCTTACGGAGCGCATACTTAAATGTCATTTTTATTCACAGGTGTTCTCCATTATTTTGATAACTACCTATATATGGATATGAAAAACTAACTTTCAGATGTGCAACGCTGGACTATATAGTTTTGTACCATTAGTATGGATAATGGAATCCATTTTCTTAATGGAAGTTTATTTGTAAAGAGGATAGTGTTCCAAAAAAATTCGCATGGATTCAGTTAATACAAAAGAAAACTTCTGGGTTTTGTAAAAGAAGCAAAAGCGGAGAAGATTCCGTTTGGTGGGACGTTTTCTACATAGATCTACTGATTAAAAATATAGTTTGGAACAAAATACACATGCATTTATTAAAACAGAATATTAAAACAGAATTTTCGTTTTCCAGTGCTGTACAATGAAGCAAGATGCAGATAGTTAAATAAACAAAATTATTGCGAAATCGGAAACAAAACATATCAGCTTATTGGTTGTTCGTTTGGTGAAATAATTGAATTATTCCTGAGAATAATTCCAACAGTTATGACACCCTAAACCAACTACCAAATGTTGTGAATATTACTGAGTTTGATTTAAAGCATCTTTCAGTAAAAAACATAAAAATAAATCAAATTAAATTAATTAAAAATTATAATACGAACAAAACAAAAGACGTCTAATTTAGAAAGGAATACTATTTAAGTGACATCCCTGTGATTGTGAGTACCCATAATTTTTAGTAGAGTAGTAGAGAGAGAGAGAGAGGGTAATTTTTGACAGAGACATATAGTAATTTTGCATAGAGTAATATTTGACAATTTTGTGAGAAGGAGATAATTACGTTAATTCAAAATATGTTAGTAGGGTATCAAGCGAATTGATCTCTGATTTTAACTTCTAAAAAAGGTAGTTAAAATATATTAGTAGAGGTTGTTGACAGTTAAATAAGAAAATAATTAAGGATTATTTCCGTTACCATTGATAGAAGATCTTTTAGGGCGCCTAGAACAAAGAGTGTTTACAATTTCAGATTTATAAAAGGATTTTCCATTTGCCATTAGCTGAGAAAAATATTAACTACACAACTTTCACACATGAAAGATAATATGAATTTAAGCTATCTTTTGGTTTGTGTAATAATATTGACGTTTTTCAGCGATTTATTTGTAATGTACTTCGAGGTCCTTTAAGAAATAATAACGTTTTGATGCATTTAGATCAGGGTGGCCAACCCAAATGATCTTGCTGGCCACTTTGAAAATGCATCCCTAACTCCGGGGGCCACATATAAAATTATACATCCCCTATTTGATTTAGACCCACTATAGATATTTCTTGGGGGGTGAAAAATTGAAACATAATGAGTTATTTTTGTATTTACTATTATTCTTACATGTAAACATAAATAATATAATAATAATGATACTAAACGCACATTGTAAAGAAATACTTAACACGAAAAATGAAACAAAAAAAATTATAAATATAAACGAAATAAAAGAAAGGAAATCATTAAAAAAATATTTATTTTGCTAGTACGATATTTGTTTCTCCACTCTTTCACTCAGCTTTCGCAAATCGATTTCAATTTTGGTATTTGCACATCGTAATGGGTGTTGCGTCAGTTATGTTTGAGCGTGTATTGTAGTTGGTCAATTTCATATTAAAAAAAATGATTCGAGGGTTTAAGTTGAAACAAAAGCACTAACTTCAACTAAGAGTCTGATTTGCTTTGCTATCAACAATCAACTGCGCGTAACTAGGGATGGTCACTACGTCACTTAAAGTGAAACATGAGCCTGTTATATTTAGATGTTCCAAAATGAGTTCACATCACGAGTTCGCAGACTATAATTCAATTATTCTGCGAAACTCATAAATAAAATAGGCAATATCTGTCATACATTCGCAAAAATATTATTTTAAAATCAAAGTAAATCTTCTCTCATAATTTCGACAGTTAATTTTTGAATATATGGATGCACAAATAATTCATTTTTTAATACATTGGTTTTCACTCCTTTGGCCATTATAAAATAAATATATTTTGTAAAAGTGTGATAAATCTCACGGGCCAGAAAAATTTTCAAAGCGGGCTACATGCTGCCGCAGGTTGGCCACCCCTGGACTAGCGAATACGAATAAATTACATTTTTTTATTTGATTAAAACCAGCTGGTACAATTCAGGGCTTTATGTTTTTATTTTTTAAGAATTATCTTGCTTCAAAAAATACACCCATTTATTATTTTTTTTTCATTTTCGGCTGACTATCAAACTTTATGATTATCTAATGAATTTGATTTATTTTTCATTGCAGCTTCCAAATTCTGCCGATCAGAGTTATTTGTAGCATTCTAAATAAGAGTTCTGTACGTCATCAGTTAAATTAATTGATATTTGTTTAGATTTAGTCCTCTCAAAACTTCTTGGTGGAATTTGATTTACGCCGTCGTTATTCAACTCAACATCTGGAGTTTGTCTTTCATCCTCCCAAGGGATGCCTCTGTTTGATGCGGTTTAATCCCTTTGGGCAAAAAATTATCATAGTTTGCTTGGAATTTAGCTGAATTTCTGATTAGGATACTTTATTTTTGATTAATCTCTGCTATATAGAGGTTTCAAGGGATTAATCAATATTACATATTTCTGCTTTCGTTTTTCCCATAAAAATTACTACCTTTTAAATATTCATTGAATTTAATTAATCTATCTTTGATTATTTTTTCGTTATTAGGTTATTAGTATCATAAATTTGATGTGCTCTCCTTTTTCTAGAATATCCTAGCATTATAAGTCTTCCAGCATAATATCAAATTTATTTCTCATGAAAAAAAAAAAGTGTCGTGTCAACTTATTGTATGCATTAGTTAAATCAATTTTTTCATATTTTTATCTTGTTGGTCCAGAAATATATTTTAATTTGTTTATTATATTGTAGTGGTGTAAGTGCCTGCGGATCACATTGTAGTGTGCAAGTTGGGCAACCAGATTGTAATTGAGTGTGGTTGGTTTGAAATACTTGCAGCACAAACTTGAGAAATCGCAGTTTTATTTACATACACACAAACACCACATACATACAATTAGACACACAAAACAATATTTAACACATTTAAAGTAAAAGACAAATAATTATAACTTTTTTAATTACGTCGAGGATTGGGTCGTATTGACCATTTCCCTACGAGCAGCCCAATACAAGATAGCCTTGAAGATGGCATGACGTGTGGGCTGTCTTTCGTGTCGACAAATGCTGTTACTCATTAGCACTACCCAAGGGGCACGTGTAGCTTGAAGTTATGCTACGAATGCGAGTAACAATATCACCACAACGCTCTACAGTCAAATGAGACTGGGGCATACGGACTGACGATTTCAACTGAAAACCACAGGGGGTAAGAGGAAGTATGGTTAAAATACTATATATATATATATATAATTAAATAACATTGTAAATATTTTTTATATTTGCCACTGGGAAAAGTTATAACTATTCCAGTAAATTTGTTTGTGTGACCTGCATCAAAGTCTTCAGAAAGGATATGAAGGAGCTATCCAACGATAGTAACCATAAAGGCCCTCCATACTGAAGGGCCTTTATAGTTACTATTGGTGATAGGAGACTTGTTACTTAAGGAAGCTTTTTCGAAGCACAACATGTCTGAAAGTTCCGAAAATTTCTGCTAGAGATAAACACGATAAATTCATAAGCAGGAAAGAATCTATGTTAGATTTTATGAGAAAAAAATTTAAAAAATGAGCTCCTCTAGGGGTATTTGTTTTAGGGCAAAACTCTAGGGGTATATGTTCTAAATTGCATGGCATTAGAGAGTTTTTGCATACCGTATTCTGGACGTCCGTTAGCTTTTTCCTCCCTAGCGCGCATGCTCATAGGAAACATTATTACAGATACGCATGCGCAATTTCCTATGAGCATGCGCTGGAAGAAAGCTAACGGACGTCCAAAATACGGTATGCAAAACCCCTCTATTGATTCAGTAAACGTATTTTAATCGTAAACTGACCAATACGCTTCATAGCCAATGAACGACGATAAAATTTTAATGGATACTCTGTATCGACATTCACTGGAAGGTTTCTTAATAAAAATTGAACCGATAAAATATTTTTAAACTTCTTTTATCATAGAAATAATGTTTTACTTTTTTTCAAAAATTATTTTTATTGCAAACGATATCAATTAGACATTCAATTCAATAAGGAGGTTTTGGTGAATATTAGTTTTAAATCATAATGAAATTCGAACACTTTTTACATCGTATAATAGTTGATTTTTAATTATATGAACAGGAATTAAATAGGAAAACACATCTTTTCAATGCTAAAAAGGCTTCAGGTAAAACTTTTTGAAAAATAAAATAATTTATTTAAAATTTATTGAAATGTATTTATTAATTTGAATTGAAATTAATTGTATACATTTTAGCTATTTTGTACAACTACAGTAAACAGTATACTGTATAGTGAGAGAAATTTATAAGAATTAAAAATGGATTCATAATTAACCCTTCACTAAACAAACGATTTTTAACGATATAAAAACAAATTAAAATTTTTAGAATAATAACATTTATTAGAACTTTGAATTAAATTAATCGTAATATTTTATTAAGGACTTCTGCAGAAATTATTCTATTCAATAAAAATATTTTTCATTTTTAAATACTAACCACATATTTCGTAGCTATATTTATATCTATTTACTTTAATTTATTTTACTTTTTTAATGTTTCAATTATTCTTTTTATTGCAAAAATTTTAAAAAGGAATTGTTATATTTCCAAAATAAAGACAATGTGTTAGTTAAAAATATTATTTATTATCTTAATATATATATTTGAAACATTAAATTTTGGAACGAAGTTCTTTTGAATTAGAAATAAAAAGCATTTTACCATTGAAATACAGAGAGAATAATTTTAAGATGATTATTGTAATATTTTTTGTTTCGAAATCACTTGTAGGCAGAAGGCCTTGGACTACCATGATGATGTTTGTAATATATTTAATGTATCTTCCTTTATCGATTACAAGTGTATATTACGAATTAAATTTTGCTGTTCTTGGCAAAAATTATAGATAATTTCGATATAGAACTTTCATGGGACAGTTGATCGACACAGTTAAATGTATAAGTGAAAAACAGCTAAATATATCAATCTCCTTTGTGTTGTTTTCTTTTCTTACCAGTAGCTTGTTAGATTCATCCCATTGTAGTGTCTATTTCACTCACTTCGTCTTATCAGTTGGTTATACTTTTTTACATATTCACGTATCACCGTGATTCTCTCAGACTGCTAAACGCAACCCACAAGAAGGGCATGGATACATTAAAAAGAAAAGATGTCTTTATATATTAAAATCTTAAACTGACTTTAAGTCAACGAAAAAAATTTGCAAAAATACATTGGCTAATACATTAATTATTATGAATTATTAGTCTTTGAGATGAAATAAATTTTAAAGCATTAAAAATACAGATTCTTTTCACAACAACGTATTTATGAGACTGGGTTTTTCATTGGGCAACAGTTTAAAAGCACGAATCAGAAAACACATATTTTTTAATATGATATCGTAAACATCCGGTTTAAAGGCAGAAATAGATGAATCGATTGCAAAGTTAAGGGTGCTAGTCAGATGTATGCAGCATAAAAACAACAACAAAAGCTTACAGTTATTGAGAAAA